>JAQQZZ010076977.1:0-20186 GCA_030265115.1 Mopalia vespertina
GTCGGGAAACTTCGGTATGTCGGCGGAAATCTTCGGCTTTTACAAACCAGAAATGAGAAGCAGCTCTGTGATTGGTCCATTTAAGAAACCAATCGACATTATAAGGGGGAGTGATTGCGTTTGATATCAATATAACGACAAACAAAACACGGGGAGCGTTTTTGAGATTTGAATTTAATTAGATTGCATGTATCTTATGACATCTTATAAGTCAAATTTGAGATTTGCGCAGTTTCGCTAATTTTAACAATATTTATAGCCAATTTTAATATTAGTTTATGCATTATTAAAGTAGGGGGCTTGTGTATATTTCACTCAATATAATTTACTGTGGCTTGTTTCAGTATGAAAGATTATACTAGTGCTGTCTACTTTTGACAAGTTACGGTCATGCAGCCAAAGTGTCAAGGACACTCTGCCTCAGGTCCCACATTATTATGTAAGCTTAAATACAGACACCAGGCCAATCTGATATTATTTTATTACAACAATTATGTGAGCTGTGCTTATTTCATGGCAAGCTTGGGTTTCAATTTGTGTAAGCTGCATTCTTTCACCGTTATAATAGCCATAAATAACAGCACTAAGACCTTTAGGTGTCAGTCAAAGTAAGGAATCTGTAAATTACAGTATAACAAGCCTACTCCTGGTCAGAAATCCACATGAATTAAATGTATGTCATACTAATGGCTGCATTCCTTTAAAGTTTTCATTTTATTTCCAATCTACAGTGGGTTTTATATGCTTTGAAAACATGAATCACATTTTATGGAAATCCCATTTATGACACAAATAAAGTCAACACTTTCACGTCTCGTTCTGTGTGTGTATTAAACTAAAACCTCAAAACTAAAACTACACAAAAACCTATAAAATTAACAGGACTATTTGTGTACTTTCAGTTTCGAGGCATTAGTTACATACATACATTGAACAAATTTAACGACCTAGTACATTGCACTCAAGAGAGTCATAAGGTAAGAAAAAAAACAACACATTTTGAACCTTAAATATTAAAGATATAAACATGATGTTATTCTTTTTTTTTTTTATCTTAATGTAGATCAAATGACAACAGCAATTTTGTCATAGACATGTATATCTATATGAGTTACATGTACATCCTATCTCCAAAATGACCTACTGTACGAACAAGGTTATTTCCCCTTGACAATGTCCAATACTGGCTGATTTATGTCAGCAGGTTCAATTGTCCCCAGAGAGCAAGACTATTCACTCACATAATCACATTGTTGTGGTACTATTTGGAACATTTTCCAAACAATTCATGTATTTTACTCGATATTTCACTTATTCATACTGTACTATTACATTTACTTGTAACTTGACGTTAATATTTAAAACCTTTATTGTATCTTAAAATAACCACAAATCTTTCCTGGGCAAAATTTTTATCCTTCGTACATGTACAATGCTTAACTGAGATGAACTGATTTAATTACAAATCCTGTGTCCAGTGAAGGCCAGAAACAGGACCCGGACTGTCTGGGTGGGGGATGTTGGTTTACAAGACACAGTCAAGATGAGGATTAGAAACGTATGAACCACTTGCTTATTGAGGTTGGCTTACTGTAGCCATAAACAAATTTAATTGATACATGTAAATTCATTTTTACAAAATTTAATTAAATAACCTCTAAGGGAACCAATTTCAATCCATTGTGAAATAACATTAGTTCAGAAAATTTATAAATAATATAATAAATAAATGAAACTCACGTTTATCCTCTTGTTTGAGTCCGCAGACTGTACAGAGGTACCTGACCCAGGTACTCATGTCTTCCTCTGTCTCTGTGGCTAAGTAATATGTCCGTTTCTTGTGTTTATGGAAGGTCTTGATGGAGAGGAGGTTTTTGAACTCTAGAGATTCCAGGCACTCAATGATCTGTTCACACTGCTCTAAATCTATATGACCTTTTCTCCGCTTACATGATTCGTCTGTGTAATATGTCAACAGGTACTGACCAGGTAAACTACCAGCTGGTTTGGACAATACAAAAAAACGACGTTTCCATTTCTGTAAAAACACAAAAAGAAGAATTCATCACTAGGTTTGGTTGACTGGGGTTTAAGTCGTACTCAAGGATATTTCACTTATATTATGATGGATTGTCCATTTCACACTGTTCCTTGCTGAAATACAAGAGGAAATTTCATAAAAACGAAGCCACATCATGTGACTCCCTCATATACCTGAGGGTTAACAGACGGACTCAAACCCATTAGCGGTGCATCCAAGTAAGATGTGTCATCAATAGGCTACATACATGTACCATACAACATCCTAAATTTCCATGCAAATTAAGATTCTTTAACTTATCAAAGACCGAGTAAAAAAAACATGGGTAGTGCTATGATTTCTATCTGATGAGATCTAGTAGTGGGAACATTGAAGAGAACTGGCAGCTATATGTTAATAACTAAAAATGTTGATTTATAAAGGAAAATTTCATACAAGGTAAGCAAAATCTATTTCTCAGAATCTAATATCAACTGTTCATTGCAGTTAAAGGATGTAAACAGAATTGTATAAGTTTAATAAGTTTCTAATAATAAGTAGTAAGTTTAACTTCTGCATGTGACACACTCAATGCAAACGATAGACAAAGGAGAAATTTAGGTTATCCCTTAGGCCATGCAGACGTCATCTAATTTTCTATCCAATTAGTTTCCTTCTTAAGTAAATCATCACATGTATTATTATTGTATTTATTTCAATATTAATAATTATATTAATAATTGTCCACATACAGAAAGGGGTGAGAGGTAATTTACAGGTACATTAATACAGAGATTTGAACCAATTACCCTATAACTTCTAGCAGTTGGGACAGACAAATAGGCTTTACCCCAGGGGGTCTTACATGTTATTTCTGTGGACTGTCCCAAATTAGAGTGTCCCAACTGCTAGAAGTTATCAGATACATGTAGTTTGCATTGTGGATACCCCCATTACATCAGAGTTACATATATAGTTTGAGGTAGTACACTGTCACTTTGTCAGAACATTAAATTTTCAGTTTAAACATAAGCATACTTTTCCGTACAATCTCGCCAAAAGAAGGCACATCATAAATGCAAAACATATACCTAGGGCTACAATCTCACCTGTAACACAGGAGCCAACGAAATACATTGTTGTACATAACGGTACCGGCAACTTGTTATAACATGCCATATTATAAATACTATAGTTGACAGAAATACTATAGACGTACAATATGAGGCACACAAGAGCTTCTTAACACTGACATAGCATAATACCTACATAATATTTGCAGGCATTGTAGCCAATACAAATTGAAATGTTAAATATCACCATACACATAATGTCGATTTTATTCAGCTGCTTCAGCCTGTTTGTACATGTATGTGAATTGTAAGTTATTTTGTGAAGTCATCTGTAAAGCCTACCTCTCAGGAAGCCATTTAAAACTTATCGAAATAATAGTAAAAACATGTAATTGCTGATCAAGTTTCCAAACAGTTTCTGAATTTAGATACAAAAGTTTGTTATCTAAATTCTTCTTCAACATGTTCTTAAATTCTGAAGAACATAAGGAATACCTGATTGGTTAAGTGTATTTTTACCACACGTCTGTAACTTTCTTTTTTTTATATCTTAATATATACATGTACATGCAAGTTATACAAAACTAAAAAAAAGCAAAATCTTATATGGAGATCTATTGGCTGGTATATGTGTATGTAAACAGTTTACATACAAGGTGAATGTACTATAACAAAAACATCTTATTACCATTCAGATAATCATGAAAGGCCCTATTAACAATAAAATACACTACAGATTAAAGGTATATTCCAAGAACAGACACAATTGTTAATTGTCCTACCAGAAAATCAGTTGACAAAGCTGCATGTTCATGTTACATTTTACCTGTATTTGAATACCAATGCTGACAACAGTACAATGGAGATTAGCCAACAGTCAACCCACAACAGGAATACCTACACCTGTAATCTATATAATACCTGTTCCCCTTAAGACATACATGTAGGAAGAACAATATACAGCTTACTGCTCAGGCTAGAAATGTGAAATATTTGAAGGTGTTGTACTTCAAGTGGAGGTTGTACATACAATGAGTGTAAGCAAGGAACAAGCAGCTTGATAAGTTCACAAACTAAACCAGACCAGCCCACACATTGACCTTTACAAACCAAAAAACACAGCCAAAATACATGTAGGGTGTAAAGTCCTAAGGATAAAGGTAGAAATAATAAAGGATAAAGCACCTGTTAATTAGCATGAAGTATAAACAGGTAAAAATGATGCTTCGAATCGTGTGTCTATGGATCCTACTCCTAAATTTAAAATCTGGTAGTATATTCATGTATTATAGGTCAGTAATTATTTGGAAGCTGGTGTCTGTTAGGCAAAACTATTTCTGAGCTGATCTTAAATTGATTATTTTTAATACTTACATGTAAACTGTACTATTTCTGGATTATTACCTTCGGAATAAATGTATGAAGTAACTAACCAAAGACATACACTTTGGTAGCAGTGAGACATATGTAAACCAGTTTCTTCAAATTTGACGTGGAGGGTTAGGAGAGAGCTTCCTGTTTCAGTGGTGCTTTCAGAGATATCATCATGAAGCAAATCTGTCTGTGATGTTTCTCAATAACATGCTCTAATATGGACAATAGTCTCACCAGATGAATTATAAAGTCAAGTATTATGCTCTGTTGGAAATATACTTCTACAATGCTACAATAAGTAAAGTTTTTTTTCTTAATGGACATAAATTCATTTTTCACTTAATAGTGAAAAAATATACATCACGATGTTATTCACACAGTCTGAAAAGGGTCAAAGTTACCAAAAATGTGAACATCAGAGTCCCTACCCTAGTACCCTTTGACTGGACACCCTACAGAGCCACCAGTTGCTGTACAGACACCATACTCAGCTTTTGACAAGAATGTCTTGTTTTAGCAGCCTCTGGACAGACTTGTCCCTTACAAAGTACACACTCGAACCATAAACTTTGGAGTTCTACTGTAATACTTCCATACACATGTTTATAATGATGAACCAGCCAGCAGATCAATAAGATATCACCTGGAGTTATGTATAAAATAACTGTAGAAAGTGAAGTGTTCATATTTCACAGGCCTATAAATCTATTTGGACAGATTTTATCGACAAAGTCAAAGACATATTTATTTAGACCACTTAAGACATGTAGGTAAAGATCATTCAAACCCCAGATAATTATGCCACCATTAAACCTTGGTTGAATTGAAATCCCATGTTTTGGGGAGAAATTTCGAAAATAATGTTATGGCCGTATGAAGAATCTAGAGGGAAATTGCGATTTTACATATTTTGTTCGTGAGAAAGTTAACATTTTGTCCAGGAGTGCTTGTATACCTGTGTATGGAACAGCGATCATTTATCAAACAAGACAACCATCAATAATAAACATTCTTCAGCCTGTAGAAGACTTACCTTGACTTACAACAGTTCATCTTTCAAGTTATTGGCAAGATACATATATTCAAAAGCATTCAAATCCAAAATCTGTTAAGAGAAGAACATATGACTTGCTCATACATGTGTGTTTGGTGTGTAAACATGGCAGTGAAATTGGGGTCCTTACACAGAGACTGGGTGTAATGTGAACAATGTGGAGTATGTGAAGGGATGGAGGAAGTGTGGGTCTGTCAGCTCTCAAACCTCCCCCCCACCAACAACCGCCACTGCTAATAGAGCAGCCTTTCAGAGAAAAAAATCTGTCCAAAATTGGAAATCATGAAAAAGCCATAAAAATAATCCATAATAATTAACGATACTGGAAGAGGTTTCTGCAAGCAGTGGTATAGTGACATCATATTTTATTCCATTGTTCAAGAAGGTCTGGAAATGCCACCTGCTCTCTCAGCAAGCTTTCAAGACTGCTGTCTTTAACCATGAACATCAGGATATTTTAAGATACCTTTAAAATGCCTTCATTTAAATTTCGGGGACATAAAATTCACCATTATTATTTAACATGTCAAGAATTGGAATAACATAAACACCAATGCTTGTGTGATAATGAGATACACCCTGATTTGTGTTTATCAGTAAGATAAAAATGAGTTAAAGAATACTGAACTGCAGACACTTTCAGTCCCAGATCCTTTTTACATCAAGAAACTAATGTAAAACATTCAAACATGTTCTTTTTTGTTTACTTATATAACTTACCTTTTGGCATGTTGAAGTGAAGTGAATCTGTGAGATCCTGATAAACAACACGGACTACATGTACTATACTTGTATTACTTGTAAAACTTACATAATACACTGATGTAACTTTGAGGCTGGGGTTTGGACCAAACAAACTGATACATGTAGATGTAGTATTGTTTAAGACATGTACTATAGTCTGAACTCCCTGGCAATAACTACATATATTTTTGACAGTCCTTCAACAAATATGAGTTGTTTTAGCTAGGCACATGGAGTTAACGGCTTGCAGAACACTTAGCACAGACACATTCTCTTTGCTGTTCTAACTTTAGAATGGAGATCGGCACTGCTTGCCTCGTGTCATAATAACATCGTCAAAAACACCAAGTAAACACAGGAAAATTTCGTGATGATGTGAAATTATTCTCCTCTATGTTTGTACATGTATACGTTTTTGACAGTCTGTTCCAAAAATCCTCTGTTTAACCAGGTAAAGATGTTAAATATCTATTACTTCATTAAGTTAGAAGAGACCCAAAGTGTTGAACATAAAATAAGGCAAAGGGTTCTTATTTCTTAAGCTTCAACTTCAAACACATTGTAACACAGGTGGCACAAAATCCCAGCAAGAACAGTATCAAATATAAAGGTGAAAAACATCACAATTGTCAAATTTTCACAGAACCAAAGATTTTTCAACAACTTTTTAGACATCAAGAGCTTTGAGCTTTCGTCAAAACAGCTGAATAAAACTCAAAGAAACTGTCAAATGTCAGTACATCAAAGAACGAGTGCCACCTGATTAGGATTAACACAGTCATGTTGGATGTTCCAAAATAATACATACCATTAATAGATAAATATTAATAGCTTTTTATGCAGCACATTTAAATGATGGGAGAGCCACCTGTAACGCAGAAGGTAGATGTACCAGTGTTTCAATCATCTGCACAAAAGGGGGGCATACCTGACTGTAAGTAACACCTGAGCACGCCAAAATACTAACATCAAAGATTTACCTGTCACAAGATCAGCACATCAGAAATGCTCAGATCATTTGCTGTCAAATGTTGGTAAAAACTAGCAGAAGTATCAAACACGATCAAAGATTTAATTTTTATGTCCATTGTGAGGACAACCTAACTTTAGAATAAGCTACTCATCAATTGAAGAGTGTTGGCCACAAAAACATAGCTGATGGCTGTGTTAAATGACTGCAGCATGTTCACACGCCTCTATGACACAAAAACACTCTGACATTTAACTCTATGTCATTGTGCAATAAAAATGTTTGTACACTGCAAAAGGCAATCTGAGAGCCAGACAGTCTTTATAACAAATCTCAAGCTCTATTAAAAAAACCCAAACCAAACCAAACAAGCCTTTTTAACGATTTCTGGACTAAAAATGATTTTATGAATGTCTCAATGCAATAGATGTGCAGTACAGGGCCATAGATGTATATGATATCCTACACTATAACTGAAATAACCTGAAAATGTTTTTGATTGTATTCAAAATCCTGTCACATAAACAGATCCTTCAATAACAAAAGTTACCAGAAGATGTTTTGAAAGGCTTTCAAATCTTACCTGTCTACCTGTTATATCCTGTTCTGTTCAAGGTGCTAACATTGTAACAGCACATGACCATTGTACACGGAAGTGTTCCTTGTGACATAGTATTGAGGCAAAGATGATTAGGACAGATTTTAAATTAGGAAAGTTTCATCATGGTATACACCATGCTAACACAACTTGAAAGTACAAATATCACACTATAAAGCTTGAAAGGTGTGAGAAACTCAAGACATGTTTTGATTGGGGTTTACCGTCATACTCAAGGGTATTTCACTTGAATGACAGATTGTCCACTTCACACTTTGCCTTACTTAAATAGTAATAAATAGTATGGAAAAACGAGATAAAACCTCATAAAAACTACACCTTCTGTGGACGGAGCCACATTGTGTGCCACTCTCATATAAATGAGGTTGACACATGAACTCAAACTCGTAAGCTGTAGAATCAGTAGGCAGACTGTCTTACCACCAAACCACGGCTGCGGGCCTAAGAAGCTGTCAAAATTCTATTCTCTTGCTAGTCATGCTAGTGTAATGGATGAGGGAAACCAGCCTTGGATCACAACAAGCAGTGAGGAGATACATGTACAATGGTAAAATACAATAAGCAAAGATGTAATAACACAAAACGAGAAAGTAACAGATTGGCTTTGTGTCTTCCCTTACATGTAGCTCAGTGACCACCACAGCAACATAAAGGTACACACTATTACTACCCACATTTAAATGGGAATAAATACTTAAAAAATGTAGTACAATATAGATTATATTGCTGTATGTATATAGATTCAAATTAATGGTATCGTTTACCAATATATTCATTTTTTTTTAAACACACTTTTAATCAGAACAAATAAGACACTATTGCTGTAAAACTGTACATGGACCTCAGATAATCTCTCTGGCTATGACCTAGACATTGTTCCACAAGAGATCTCAGCGTAAGTTGATGTTCACTACCATGACAACACAATACATGTAGCTTCAGTATTGTTCAGCATGATACTGACGGTGAAACTTATATCGCTTTATGAAACGAGCCCCTGTACTGGAACCAAATCAATGATCATCAGAGTCGCGCACCAAATAGTCACCAGTTTATGCTGACGTTCAGTTAACCTGCCTTCAAAGATGGATTAGCTGTTCTTTGATTGGTGTTTACATTACCATCAAAGTAACTTAGGGAACAAGACAGTTTTTCTCCTTGGCCACCAAAGGCCAGATATAACCACTACTTTGACAAATAAAGGTTTAAAAAAGTAAACCCTGGTAATAACATTGCCCCCCAGCTTTGATATGTCACACCATTGTTGTTATTGTAGAATGTAAGGGATTGTCCATGTTGACACACCTGCCGAGTTCAAGTTGATTAAATCTCTTATAAATAAGCCTCCTGTAAACAGCTCAACTAAAAGATATTTTTGTGACAGGAACTTACTAACTCCATCACCTGTCCTCAACTACATCCAGTAAAACTTTTCCAGTAATTTAACTACGCTGTAACATGCCTACAGAATGAACCCATTACGACGACGTTTTTCTGAGACCATATATTACAACAAAATATTTCAAAACCATGTAAGATTCTTGTCCTTGAAGCCATAGCAACTGCAGAAGCAGCACGAGTGATTCTGAACTGAAAGATAAATACATGAAGCTACTCACTTATTAAACTAGGAAAAAGTGTTGTCTCGTTTTAAAACGCCATCTTCTTCCATAACCTTAAGCTGCTCTTGTTATCCAATTAATATTAAAAGCACACAAATCGGGAAAGACTAAGTCTATACACCTATTATCCAGTTTCTAGTCATAGTAAGCTGGTTTTCTTATTATATTTGTATTCTATAAAATGATTACTTTAAATTGCCTCACTACTTACATGTACCTGTGAGTATATACATCTGTATATGGTCACACAGAAATTCTCACATAAATTTGTTAATATATATACCATTATATTCAATATAAATACTTACTGATGGATTCACATGTTTATAACACTTTACTCCAGGCTATTTCATTATCATAATGGTGGTATACTTTAACTGTATTAAACTAGAAACACTTCCAAAAAACATACCATGAAGTAGTATACATAACATAAAAGGTCTGTTGATAAATAATGCCCCTCTATAGCTGTCAGTATGTAACAAATGTCTGAGTTCTTATAGACATGTATGGAGCAAATAAATTAATTTGATATTATTTCTTCTGGTGAATAATAATAAATTCTATTCAATCATGTGTTTACTTCATGCAACTGTAAATTTAAAACCCTAACAAATTATTTTGGTTGATGGGTTTGATGCATTATTCATTTTGATTTGAGAGAGCAAAGTGGATATTGGGACACTGTGGTCATACCTAACCCATATCAACTGATTATGAGCTGATGTAACTCAGATGTGTTACATGTATTTCAACTGGTTATGAAACTGTAAGGTGATAAGCAGAATAGCTTTATAGGTGAAGGACATTAAAAACCAATGTGACTATTACCAACTAAAAACATTTTCAACTTAGACATCATCACACAAATATGACATATTTAGCACACCAGACTAGGCCGAGTCCCATTCACTTTGTATTGAAGAGCACAATGTTCACATACACTCGTTTGAATCTTAGATGTACCATGCTGGATATGTTGAACCAGAGTGAGCCAGGGAGCATGTTTTTGATTGTACAATTCACCTTGAAACTGAGTTCCATAATATGTAAGCTTACTGAATATGTAATACGTGTATTCAGGGTATAGCTTTCAGTTCCTTTCCTTTTAAACTGCCAAGTCATTAACAGCCCGTGGACATTTTTGTATGTTTATTGAAAAACATCTTGAAACTCTAAAAAGAGCTACATGTAAATATAAATGGCCATTACAGCTGTAATAAATTCAACAAATATATACAGGATGCATGTTTAAATTTGTTATATTCCATTGTTGCTCTCTACAGTACACAAGCTAATTTATAATTTTATTGAAATGTTCAATAAATATTACAGTGATTAGTGAGAATAAGCCAGCATAGACAAACATATAATAGGAACATTTGAAATCCAACTCTATATATATGTATATATATATTATTCAAATCCCGTTGGAGGCAAGCAAATTTTTCTCTTCATTTATTCAAAATATATATATTATCCCAACAATGTACCCACATAACATTGTACTATTTACAGCCTGAATTAAGTATTCTGCACACAAAAGCTTCATTTATTCTGACAATAGGCTGAGGGTTTATATGTACATGTAAATTAGCACCAAATATACTGGTAGTTAATGTGGATTTAATGACAAATTACTGATTAAATATTGAAATAGTGAGAAAGAAAGAAAGCCAAGAACAGTTTATTATGAATTAATTTCCTGCTGCTTAGGTCTATTACAGACTTTACTTTAATTCTGGCTACTGTGTCAATTCACAGAAACTGATACTAAAATCTTCTATGATTTATTTATCTTATTCCTATCTAAAAACTAAAATCATTAAATCCAATATAAACAAATTTAATCTTTTAGATATATTTATAAAAATTAGTCACATTTGTCGATTTGTCAAATAAATATAAATACATGTATATACAAGTATTTAAAACTTGAATAAATTTAAATAATTGTGTAAAAGCCAAAGGGGACTCACAATGATTTAAATATTTATATAAATTATAATCAAAACATTATTATGGTCACTCCTAAATGGCCAATGGATCACACTTGAACCAGGTTGTGTTGTTGAAAGCTTTTCAATTCAGTAATTTAGATGTACTTACATGAATGAAATGGAAATTTCCACTTCTTGTCCTCTGAGAAAGTATAAAACCAAACTAAAGCAGTAATTTATGTACACCAAAAACAACCTATATTTCCAATGAAGTATTCAGAAATCCTCTAATTCCAATAGACATTTGCATGGGCCCGTCTATCTAGCTGCTATTGCTCTAAAAGTGATTACTCAAATGAAACGTCTTTGGAGATCACCCACCATAAACCAGGTGCTCTGACAGACTGAATGACAGAGGACATGTACTTACCGAGTAAACACAGCCAGCACCAAGTGAAGTCTTTCATTCATGACTCCATCAGCCATTCACATAAGTTGAATGAAATGTTTTGGATAGAAAGTTAGCCCCCTTAACCACCCATTCCCAAAGGGCTTTATAATTCTATCAGACAACCCCTATTGTGTAGCAATAAAGAACTTGGAGGTTTAATACATGGGAGGAGTTTTACATGTACGAGTCAGACAAAATTGACCAATGAATGGGTGTGGTGTACATTGATTGTATCAATACACCAACTAACCACAAATATATTACTCCTACTAAAGTATCACTTGAGGCAAATTTATAGTAAGTCATAGATGAAATATTTAAAATAACCCACACCAATTGATTGAATTGAAATCACAAACTAAATCTAAGTACCTCAGAAGATGATTTCAGACATTAATCTGTTTATAACAGGTTCTTGCTGTATTAACATGTACACTTACAGTTTTATACATGATGTTAAACTAAAGTGAATAAGCCACAGCAATTTCCACTCCTGTCAAACTATAAGCACTTCTTTCCTGTGCTATTTTAAAGCATACATTTTTACTTTCATATTTCACATAAGGCACACACCCGTCTATTCCGTTCCCTTTACACATAAACCTCCAGAGAAATCAAACTAAATGATATTCATAAATTTAAAGAAATAAATAATAGAAGCCATCAATGGGAAGGAACCTGGGACCTTTGCTGTATATATAACACAGATCTAAATAAACATTTTTATATGATAGATATGAGTACAAAATTATTATAATTTAATTCTTCAAAGTTATAAAATAATGTTGGATCCAAGTTTGTGAAACATTCTGGTTAATTAGAAAAGATGAATTTTAAATCAGGAAGGTATTTGTGGCAATATATGTACTCACCTTATTATATACATGTACATGTATAAACTATACTACCAGTTAATTTCACCCCATATAAAATACCAAAGTCACTGTTTACTCAACACATATACCACTGCCTGTGTAATACTATACATGTAAGTACTGTTAAGAGTAGATGTACATGTAACTGTGTCAATAGTAGTGCATTCTCTCCTGTTAACATGCTTTGTTGACCAAACCTTTATTACCACAACACCCTCAGGCTAGACAGCTGAGTGATTGTAGACTATTTGTCAACAACAAACACCCAACCAGCTTTGACTAGTTTCAGGATCTAAAATCCACATAGATAACATCATATGATCCAACTATGTCAACAGGAATTTTCCTTGGAATATTTAAATTTAAACAGGACTGGCATGATCTCAAATTATATGTGCCCATAAAAAAATGTATACATATTGATTCTGTAATTGTTTTTAATATAATTTTTATTTCTAAAATTTAATCACACTGGCACAGCTATATTGATTTATGAAAAACAATGAATCCTCTCAATAGATCTAAATAGATCTTAATCTAGAGTTGTTATGGGTAAATCCAGCTGGTGACTTCCTGTTAAAGATAGTGATGAAAAGCTAGATGGTACTGAAGTTGATGATTTCAAAATGAGACAACTTATATTTATAATCTGGGGTTACAATATACAGGGATACCAGGATATGTTACAGCAAGCTTTAACCTTGAAATGCTGATGAAATCACAAACTCTCTTGCGGAGTGAGGGAACTGGTGAGATGCTATACCAGTTTGCAGGCGAAGAACAGTGGGGTTGAACGAAAATTACCTGATTCATTCATTATTATTTCCATTTTAGAAATAAAAACACTTTAAGTACATATAAACGACTATCTTTTATTTCCGTAGAATATTTTTTGTTTTAACTCGGAAAAAGGGCATTTGGGTAAAAAAATGATCTGATGTTGGACTAGAAAAACCTTGTATTTGCAGATAAAAAAATGGCGGCTGACTGAAGGAAGAGAAGACGATCTCATGACCTATCTATCACCATAATAATGCACATACGCATTGCCAACTGTCAAGCACACCAGTTTTCTGAATGCTTTACGGTAACGGACGAATGAGAACAATACTGAGTACCTGATTTTATGTGGATTGGACCTGGATAAGGCCGAGCTTCATATCCCTGTATATTGTAATCCCAGGTTTAATTCATCTGAATAGTTTATCATAAATTCATAATTCACAAGTTGTTGATTCAAAACAAAGCTTTTTTTGAGAGTTATTTAATACTTTCAAACTTAAATTTGATAAACTTGCAAGAAATGATTTGCCAGCAATTTTCCAGTACGTCTTTTAAAAATTTTGAGTTGGCTTACTTACACTGGGATTATGGGATATTTGTCTGATATGCAACAAAAAAAGCTTAAAAAGAACAACAAATTACTCTTTTGCAAATGAATATGGCCTGGAAATTTAACTACATATAAATGTAAGTAATACATGCATAGCTGAAACTGTTTGTTAATTTAACAAATGACAATAAAATATGATGTTGTCAATGTATGTATCTGGTGCGATTGTTAGTCTAGGGCTACATGTTTATATTGTAAACTTTTTTTGGTCAGGATTTGTACCCTGGTAATAAATATACATTCCAGTGCATCATAACACAGCAGCTGTACAATGTGAATGATAACATGGGGAAAAAAAGCTTTCAGATCCTTTGGTGTGGTCATCTTTCGTAAACAAATCTGTATGGTGATATTTACTGTGCTCTACTCCATCAAGACAAGGTGTAATTATATAGCCAGTAGCTCAGCTGCTTGAGTGAAATGTAATTAACAGCAGTTGTTATTAAAGACAGTTTAAGGGAATTCTCGCAACCCATCTGTTGCTACAGTTCATCTGCCTTCTTAGACCACCAGCAACAGGGCAGACTATTGTTGGGTGGCGAGCCTTTCAAAAGCGTGACAGGCTCATAACAAACTGGGGACATTTGCCACAATGCAAGGCCTGCAATCCTCCTCTATCTACCAGATGTTAGGGGAAGCTCTGCTAGCAATAGTAGCTACATCTATTGTGAAAGATCAAGAAGCCTCATGTATCCTATAAAGGTAAATGGGCTAAGGTTTATATGGAGGGTTTATTCAACTCATAAAGGTGGGAAGTGAAACATGGACACCACAAGCAGCAAAACTGGTTCCCCTGGAATACAGTTTTACACATGATGTACATATAGCTTTCCTTTTTAGTGGTTTATATCAATAGAAAATAATGACAAAGACGATCAAAGAGATCAGCTTCCTGTTATCCCTGAGCTCTAAGAGCACCAGGGTAGCAGGAAGCTCCCACCAACCACCTGCTATGTACATGTATATTCACAATAGTCTTAAAAAACTGAATCCTATTGGGGGAATATAATTTTTAGTGAAATCAATAGTTTGGATTTGATGAAATGATATGATATATTATATGATATATTAATACAAGCATTAATTCTTATAAAATAAAAAGAATGGTCATTCAGCTTTTGAAAATTCCTCCTAGAGATATTGTATTAAACTTTAAAAACTGTAATTTCGAATTCTTACAAATATGTAAAAAAAAAAAAAAAAAAAAAAAGTGATATAAATAAATTATTTTGTGATTGAAGACAGTTTTCCATCCATGAACTTTTTTTTCCCTGAATGTTTAATTGCCAGGTTTGGCATTAGGCTAGACAGTACCTACAGTTGTACAGCCCTTCAGGGCTCAGGGGACTTCATGTACTTTGTAATGACATCAAAGAGGGAATGGCTGACTGACAAATGCACAGATCATATATACAGGAAGAGGTCTACATCTATATTCATGTTAAGCAACAATTTTGTTTTTTCAGATTCTTTTTCTTTTTAATCATCTACTGTGGTTTCTATGTTAGGAATTCCTCAGGGAATATGGACTCTACCTACATGTTTAACATCAATAGACTGTAGCAGTCAGCAAGGCTGAAGGAACAATTTTACTCAGCTTTGACTGAAAAGTCTAAAGGCCCAATGATTTCGAAAACTGACGGAAATGGCTGCATTTTCAACTCCTTTTTAATTGGTGGTATAGACAACTTTTTTTTCCACCTTTGAAACAAAGTTAAATCTTAAGCAGCCAATCACTATAAGATTCTTCATGTATCCGTAAGCTGGTAAAATATATATTATATACTGTATACTCAATAGAATAAAATCCAGTTTTCCCCATAATACACTAGATTTACACTTAATAATGCAGACAAAAAGCTTCTGTTAACGGGGAATTAATATTAAATTCTTCTGAATAATTTTTATTTCGAAACAATTTGAGAACTCATTTTATAGATTAAAATTTCTCTTGAATCAGCCGTGTCATTGAGAAGATGGCAGTGACAGAGATAGAGCACACAGACTAATGGAATTGGACATTCCTTTGTTCCGGATGACAGTAATAATGATTACCAGTAGCAGCGGGAGCCTTCCCAGAAGACAACTGGTCTCAAAGACAAAGGAGAAACCTCAAACACTCTCTTTTCCATAAAATTAACATATGGCAAATTAAAACATTTCAACAGATAAAACAAGGATCAGAAGTTTCAAAGAGTACGGCATATAGAGTGAGTCTGGCCGTATACATATTTGAGCCTTTTACTTTGATTTTCACTTCTGCCGTGAATATAGGTAAAGTCACATACATGTAATCTTCACTTGTGAATAATTCACCGTTTAAAACAGAAATAACAGAGTTTTTAACAATATTATACACTCTAAGACTAAAAGCAAGATAACATAATTAGTACAGAAAATACAGGGCTCAAATAAAATATTTAAATTTGGTTAAATGAGTGAGTCATTGCTTTTAATTCCACATTTTTCAAACAGAATTGCTGCTTTATATGTATTAAGGTATACAAGAGATTTGATGATGGTAAAAGTTTTACATTATATATTTCAACAATATATGTTTTAATTTCTTTGATCTTAAATTTCACCCATATAAAACTAATTATTGAGAGGACTTGTAATCATAAAAAATTAATAACAAAGGTCGTGTTTGATTAACAATTGGTCAGAATGTTAATATTGGCTAAATAAAGCTGCATGCACAATTGCTCGTATATGTGCCGTGTGCAACAAGCTGGACAGATTTGATGAACAAAGAGATATCTGTTTGCAAATCTCACTGATATGTTAATGCATAGTTAACGGAGAAGAGAAAACGGGAACCCACCCTTTAAACAAGGAAGCGCCAAAAATGACTTTTTTTTTTAGGAAATGACACTGCAGCACAACAGGCTTTACATGTATATATGTATTAGTCATGTAAGCAAAACAAGGAACTTACCACACGCTGATTACACTGGTCCTTATATGTACACTGCTGGTGTTCATAGAATCAGGGACTGAGAAACACAAATGCTGGTGATAAATGATAACGGCTAGCTAGAATCCCTGACCTGATGCAGGCATAATTGGAAAGTTGTGACAATGAGAACAGTTTCTAGTCAGGTCAACTCTGGCTACTGTACAACCAGCCACAAGTTACAACTCCCATGAAAATTGCAACGATAATACATGTTAAATGAGAGAAGCTTGATGACTCATACATGTGCAGATGAGTATCATTAACTAAGCCTTCTTGTTGATGAGTTTACTCCTCTACTCTTAATTGTCCCTCACTGATACTCAAACCGACAGTCATCAACCCATATTATCTACATAAACAAGTTTTTTGTTGCCCAGATATCAGCCATCCCATTATAACATTGCTTTATTTCAGTGCATGCAAGACCATTGACCAACTTGAAAAGTGAACCAACAACAGGAATTGAATTCAGTTCCTGCTTCTAATTTTGTTGCCCGAGCTAATCCATACATGCACATGGTAAGTAGCAAGAATTTTCCAGAAATATCCTGAAATAACAGATCCATTTGCATAATGAGTAGACCAAATTCAGGCAGTATGATATCTTAGCAAATGGGTTTCAAAAATTTGGATGACACATGTAAGGCTACCTAAATAATTTGTCTTGATATATGCATCAAGTTTTGCTGTTATCACCTAAATCAAATTTGAAACTAGCAGCATTGGAAGAAGAGACAAGAAGTTAAGAAATTCTTGATTGTTTTGTAAGGGTTTTATGCCATAATCTAATGGTTTATTCATGCACTGGACTGTCAATCCAGTTGAAGGCTGATGGACACACGGTTACTTGTAATACCTGTAAACAATGACATGATACAACACAATCGGTAGCACTAGCCTTTCAACAGCTGAAAGTGGATGGGTCACCTTATGTTGTTCTAGTACAGCATTGAACTAAAACAGTGGGCTGAGGAGAGAATTGTCACGAAGTCAACCGATTTCAAATTTAACAGAAAAACGGCTCACAGATGGAGATATATAACAACAAAAAATTGAAAATTTTCAGTAACAAGAGTTCAAGTGAGTCGCAATATAATCCCAATTTAATTATAGTTTGCAGGTGGGGGCCATCTGTAGGCCCACATACACCAATCTCTATCATTTGTGACATCTTGTCATGGAATAATATTTCTACATGTACCAAGCATCTAGCTACGGAGAATACTTGCAAAGTTTGATTAGAATCTGATAAATAGTCTTGAAGTTAAAAGCTAGAGACCAATTTTAGGTTAGGTCCAGCCCAGGTTTGAGTAGAATCCAACAGGTTGCTTGCTTGGCGTTTAAGGTCGTGCTCAAGGTTATTTCACTTTGACGCTGGATTGTCCATTTCACACTGTTCCTTGCTTAAATATGCTGGAAAACCGAGAAGAAACCTTGCAAAAACTACCCCTGCAATTGCCAGTCTGACACATCATGTGACTTGCTCATATATCTGTCAGATGGTCTACCGATGGACTCGAAAACATGAACGATAGATTGAAGTACAATTAAGGTAGGTGGACATGCTAATCACTAAGTCAAGGCTGCAAGTGAATCAAAAGGGTAATGGTCATTCAAGTTAGGGCTGGAAGTCCAGTATAGACTTCTGCAACACTGTCGCAACATCCTATAGCAGGGTTTTCATTTTGAGCTGGTAGCCAGCTAAGGTCAGACGCCTACTTGCTTTCCCACCACTGCCTACAGAATGCGGAAAAACTTTACTATCGCAGTACGCCTTTTTGTTTTCTAAATAAACTTGAAAATCTGATTCAAATTCTGAAAAAGGTAAAAAAAAATCCCCCTATTTAATCTGGTGTCAAATGTCAAACAAACCTACTTGATAAACTTTTAGTTGAAATCACTCTGGGAGATCCGTAAACACTTACATGGTATTCAAATACAATGTGTTTATTGTTGGACTCCTGATACTTGACACAATATGCTATTTTCGCAAAGCAAATTTAAATTCTGAGAATAGACAAGTAATATTATTGGTTGCAAATGATTTGAAATATATACAGATGTGATCAGTTAGCTTCCTTTGTGTTTCATATTCTAAAAATAGGGCTCTTTCGGTTCAAAGTATGAGCTCCATAAGGTCATTTATTCAATTTTATTCACTGTACAAAAGTGTGCACAAGAGGCCGGATCCAAAAAATAAATAATAAATTGACAAATAAACAACTTATAAAAGTCGTGAAACAATCACAGATAGTTATCAAACATTTATAATCAGTGGTTTTTGTTATCTACCCTGGAAATACTGTAAGAGATAATGCTCCTTCAGTTCACAATGCTTGTTTTTATTACCTAAAAGTGGCCCTATCGACATGTAAAATGCATTATTTCCCTACATTCTACGTTTCAACATACGTTATGTGTGTTCAGAGCAAAACATATGGATTCCTGGCGATTTCCTCTTTGATTTTATGTATAAATATTTAGTGAAACAAGCCGAGTTGCTAGCAGGTCCACCACTAGAGGCTTTTTCAAAAAAACATGCTCATAATCCCAGTCAAATCACCATTACATACTTTTGTTTAAGAACTATTTTTTTCTTCAAAGAACCAAAGAGTAAGAGTTATGGTGTTTATCACCATTTTGGTGTGATATGCAATGTCAACCATTTGTTGTGAAACCTAATGAAATACAACCACACCTACATGTACATGTATGGTATTAACAGAAAAAAACTAAGTTTGAAGTTAATATCTGAATTTAAGTGATGGCCATTTTGGTTTGTGGAATGATTAGATGAAATGCAATCCATCGGTTTCTTTTTTTAAAGTTTAAAATATATTAAAATTATGCAGTGGCTGCTATTTTGTTTTACAAAATTTGTAAAAATGAAATCCCAATATTTGTCTTAATGGGGGGAAGCTGCCATAAAAGTTTCAAGTTATTCAGTGAATTTGTTTTCAAAATTTATTATGTAAGGGTGAATATTGAAAAATTATTGCTTTGTGCAATTTGATAAAATACAATCCTATCCTATGTCTTAGTAGTAGGAAGCTAACTTCCAGGTTTCAAGTTAATCTGTGAATTTGATCTAA
>JAQQZZ010076999.1:2350-20180 GCA_030265115.1 Mopalia vespertina
ACAATGGAAGTACCAGGAATGGCTGATATAATATACACAATGGAAGTACCAGGAATGGCTGATATAATATACACAATGGAAGTACCAGGAATGGCTGATATAATATACACAATTTGTATTCAATCTGGAACCATCAAAACTTAGATATTACAGTGCATGTCTGTTGAAGTCAATATCTTTATTAAATCAATGAAGTACTGTGATAAAATCAAAAGAGTTAAATTAAATTTGATATCAAATCAAAAGTTAATTTTAAGAGAATCGATAGAACAAGATGGAAACCCTCCAAGAAAACACCAAAATATTGAAACTGGAGGCAGATTCAATACTCAGTAACATTTAACTTTAGGAAGAGAAGTTATAGGATTAATCTGAGATATTGATCTTTTTATTTCTGAAGGTCAAGGAAATCATAATCTTCTGAAAATAGCCATGAATATCGGAGAGCCTTAAATCTTTAATACAAACCGTAACTTTAGTGAGTAATACTTTAGGTCAACAACACTTCCAATGGTTTGTTTACAGTGGAGAAGAAATTCAGTCTGCTTTGTTTACAGTGGCAAAGAAACTTACCAAAAGTAAAATTCTGAACAAATAAGATTCCATGTTTATGAAGTACAGTAGTTCAGAATAAATTGTTCTTTATAAGATTACAGTGAATTCTGATCAACCAATAGATTTTTTTCATACTGTTCCTAAACTTATTCGATATAAAGTTTCTTTTCAAATCAACACACAAATGACAAGAAGCTTAGTTAAAGTTCTTGTCCCTCAAACTAGAAGCTTAGTTTCCCCGATACACGGATGTTTTGAGTTTAGCCAAATGTGGAAATGAATATAAAGATTATTTGGGGAGAGGGAATTTGGTACAGAATATATACACAGTTACCTCATCTGTCGAGTAACAATGAAAAACATAAAGTTTCTGTCTATGAATGTGAAATGGTTACTCTGGCAAGTCGGCTCTGACAGCACAGCCTCACCTGAGGGATATATGTTTGATTGGATTTAACAACGTACTTAAGGTTATTTCACTTATATGATGGTATGCCAGCCCAATGGGTGAGGGAAACCACCCTTGCTACTACTGGCTACACACAAAGACAACACAGGACAAGGATAGGACAAAATACAAAGACATCAGAAAGAGGTCAGCTTCATATTGCCCCTTAGCTCTGAGGGCACCAAGGCAGCCGAGCAGAAGATCCCTCCCAACACTCCGCCCCTCCTCATAGAGGCGTACAAGTTTCAAGGCTCCTGATCAATGGCATTATTCTGTACAAAATTTTCTTTTTAGGTGTCTGTCAAAGGTTGTTACAGACAGTAACCCTGAATACTAGGTTTTGATAGAAAAGATGGTAGGTAACTTGGCTATGGACAATATACTGGTGTTTCATAAAAACAAGAAGGGATTGTGGGGGGAAGTTTTTTAATGTAAGAAATAAGGCTTCGTTCTTTCAGAATTCAGAAGTTACTATGTCTTTTCAAAAGTATTTTAAAAAAAATTGTAAACTGTTATTTACTCAGTAGGGCTATGTTTTAAATAACGACAGAAAGTAAATAAATGGTGCCAAAATCAGAATATCCTTGTATACCACTGATTTAGACTAATTTACACACTGGCTGACTGACAAGCAATCTGCTCAGTTTGTTTTTCTGGAATAAATCAAAGTGTGACCAACCTAAAATCACCAATGATGATCTGACCTTGACAGGCACCCCTATAGCAAATTGACAAACTTGGCAACTGACGGCAGTCAGAAAAGACGTCTTACCGCTTCATTTATCTGAAGTACAGTGTCTGGTGAAACGTTGATGAGCTCTTTTTCGTTCAGTGACGTGGTAATTTACCGTCTCTGAGAAGTTCTGCCACTTAAGGTGGATGTAAGAGATTGATCAATAGATGTGAGATAAGGGAGACCATGTGACGAAGAACTCCTTAACGAAAGAATCTACCAGTGATGTTTACCAAATAATCACCTGCAGGACGCTATACTACGCCAAACATCAGCCAGATGAGGAATTGGCCATACAGTTTCAGACAGCTTGATTTAGTTTGATAGATTCCCCTGAGCTAAGTCTGGAGATAATTAACAATTCATCATGCATTTGTAGTTTTGGTCTTATAGATATAGTAAGTATAATGGTCCATATGATGCATAATCTCTTAGATTTTGAAGCACCAGGGTTAAAACCCAGTGGAATTTAGAATAAAAACAATCCAACATCCCAAACTTCTCGTTCAGATTGACTGACAAACTGCCATTTATTCGCCAAACCTCTTTACAAATATCAGATTTTGCACTATAAATATATACATAGATGCCTCAATTTTGTATGAGAGTAAATGACAGAAAGCATTACAAGCTACACAATATTTCACTGACTTGTACAGCCATAAGGTGTCCTAAATACTTAATTCTGAAGTCTAACACTTAATCCTCTTCTAGAGTTCTGATCCAGCCAGCAATGTTGTACAATGATTTAAACATTTAACTGTCGCATTTACAAAATGTCAATGTTATTAATATCCCATGGACAATTCCATTCTTAAGTCTTATTTTAAGTTACAAAGTATTTTACTCTTGCGAGAAATTTTTAAGATGTTCTAATATCAATATTTAAAGAGATCAGAACAATTTCTGAGTTAAATCATAAAGCTATGACATATTAATTAATGTAATCTGACATGAAACAAAATATTTATTCTGTAAAATTTACTTGGGGATTCTTAAATTCGTTTTACTATATTATTGATCCACCAATAAGAAAAAGCTGGGGATAATGAAGAACTGAACATATAAACAGAACTCTGTGAAGAGAATAAAACACAGACGAATGTCAACTATTTGATTGCTTGATCTTCATAGGCACACTGTATGTTATCTTACTTATATTGAAGATCAATGCACAAAGAAATTAAGCAATTATTTTACATAAAGTTTGTCATGAAAAGGTTTTTGTTTACAAAATTTGTTTTTTCTACATTTTGGTTTGTTCTTAGTTTTACTTAACAGTCCCTCCATATTTATGTCAGTGTTTCCAATATTTCATGGTGTTGCTCACATCCAACAGACTTTTACATATTTGACATTGTTTCAAATATTTGGTAGTGTTTCTCATATTTGATTGCAATATCCAATATTAAGAAAGGTTTGCAATATTAAGATGGTATGAACAGTTGACTGGCAATGTGACAATCATGGCAGAAAAAAATTGTGAAATCGAGTAACTCCTTCCCGGGAAATCTGTGACTTGCAGGAAATTTTTGCGAGTCAATAAAAATTTTTTTATGGTAAAACAAAAATCTGATTTCATGCAGAATTTTCACAGAGTAGGTATCATAATTTCCTAATTGAGAGTGTATACTTTAGGTATTGACCCACATGGATAGCCAAATGATGAAGTCTTTGAGTAATTTAACGACAGTCACGGCGGGACTTCCGCGATGACAGCCTGGCATATGCGATAGCCGACAGACAGAGTTGTATCTTTTCACAGTGGGAGTTCTTTATACAGACCAGTTTCGATTGTGCATGTGTTAGATGTGAAATAAATCTGATATTATCCATTAAAACTGAAGAAAGATAGTTACCCATAGTTTTTCAAATGAAAGTGTGAAGAAATATACCAGATATGTCAAAGTGGTACAAATAAAAAAAAACTAAGGTTATGCAGTCAATCTCATTCAGTTATGACATTCACACACAACAGTTACAAATGCCAGTTAATTTCTTTGAAGTTTATCGTCGAAGAGTGCCACAAAAGTACTGTTTGTCAAAGTCATACACGTATATATAATTTCTTTGAGAAATCTGTCATAAGTTTATACCTTAAAACAAAGAAACAAACAATTTGAGGAGCCATGTGTCACCAAATCAGCATAGAACAAAGGCACGCATGGTGTATATATGACCTTTGATGTTGATTGATTGTAAACTTCACTGTTGATGCAAGTTCCTCGGACTTTGCCTCCAATTGAGGTATGTGAAATTTTGTTGGCTGGTTGTTGTTGATATATTCAATAAAATTGGGGTTGACTTTTTCCATATGCAAGGTGTTTAGTATTTAATATATCAAATAATTGTTTAAAACAGCTGACTATGCAAAAGCAGTGAAATAACCTTCAGCACTAGGCTAAAAACTTGGCATATCAAGTGTTCACCCCGCCTACACTGTGAGTGGCTTCATTGTCATATCCCTCTTTCTCTAGTTTTCCCTCCAGTTGATAATCGGACAACGTGAGTGACTTCAACGTCATGTTTACATCCACAGATTAAATTGCATTCTGAAATGGTGACTGGCAAAATAAAAATTCCAAGTTTGGTGAATGTCATGACGGTACAGAATTCACCTTTTATGTTTATAGGCCCTACAAGGAGAAATATTCCAAATTTATTTATTCAAAATAAAATTAAGAAAGCCAATAAAATATTTGTGAACTAAACTGAAAACAATTCGATTAGACGAGCTCTCATAGTTACCAAGTATTTATAGATACAGCAAGAGATCATCAGTAGCACTCATCTTGAAAGATGCTGATCGGGGTGGTGTGTTCGCTTATGAGTGCACATCATGTTCCTAATTTTACACAGAAAACCTTGATTTTGTGTTGCAACAATTCTATCAGATGGCAAATTAAACTGTATGTTATAATAATTCTATCAGATGGCAAATTAAACTGTATGTTATAATAATTTTTAAAAGGTTTCCTATAAGTGCTAGCAACACGCTGAAAACATATAGTGTGGATTTAGACCAATCAACGTCTGAGTTGTTAGACTGTGCAGGACTATATAGGTCATCGGATTGACACATGCTGACATTATGGAGAGAGCATTGTGCTATTCTCTGTAAGAGCGTTTACATAAATATAACTCGCGTCAGATGCAGGTCTTATAATATCTAGCACAAATCAAACAACTGATGAACCAAACAGCCAGCTTATTTTAGGTTGGCAAACATCACATGTAAATAAAAACTGCGGTGCGTCAGGTAGTCATTCTCCGTTCTTTTGAATTATGCATAATTTGTGTGCAAATAATTCATTACTGTTTTCCAAAGTTTGTAGTGCTTCCAATTTTTTTTTACAGTTTTTACCTTTTAATAGTTTCCAACACTTTACAATATTGTATATTATTTCAGACATGAATTTTTGTATGGGATTTTGTTTCCAATATAAGGCGAAATTTAAAAAATTTGACAAAATCACTATGGATGTTTAACAATTAACAAATGTTACTTTTCGTTTGAACATTTTCCAAAATTGCATAGTGTGAGGACTAGCGGTCATGACTATAATGAGACATGAGGTAAATATTATTGACCTGTAATAACATTTGGCTCAGTTTCATGTCCGCAGACATAAAGGATAATATAATGATCGGCAAGAGCCTTAGTCACACAGGAACAATAGTCTTCTATTTGCAAACCCAGGGAAGGAAATGAGTATCGAAATGTAAGCTTGCATCAACACATATTGAAGTGATGAAGGTACCAGATGTGATGTACTCTAATTGGACAACTGATTCAGTGTGAATGTAAAAGTTTTATTATCTGATCTTGTTTTAGAAATGGACTGATTAAAACCTGTATCAGATATCATACACTTTTGTTAAAAAGGACAGCCATAACAAGTTCTGTAATGACCAAAGATTGGTTTATTGATTGGACAGAGTTAGCTGTTTATTTATGTCAATGTTACAAGCCATAGATAACAATAGGTACAGTTATGTTCTTATAAGCATAAAACAAAATTACTCCAACTAAGGAAAGATAATTCATAGGAACTTCAAAGTGTAGGAGAACTGCCTCATGACAAACACACATCATAGGTCATATGAACTTCTTCATCGGTATCTTCTGCATGTTATATAAGTCAGCAATAAAGGCGCCAATCCACCCTGCAAATCGATGTCAATTCTGTATCTACACTGATAATAGTTATTGAGTAGAGCTTTCTGATACAAACATTAGTTACACATCACCTGGGATTAGCTTATACTAAACAAGACAAATGTTGCTCTGATTACAGTTCAACAGGCTTCTATTCTAGTGTGTCCGTCTGAATGGAGAATCTCTGTTCAAACAGCTCGGAACTTCTTGAAACTTACACTGGCTTTGGGACTTGTTTAAACAAGAATATAATCAAACAGGATGAAGATAAAAAAAACTACTCAAAAATGTCACCACAGAATTATGAAAAAAAAGCCCACTCTATGTAAGATCTGGGTACGGGTAATACAATGTACTCACCTTAAATTCCATCTAAGAAACCAAACTTGGTTAAAACGGTGCTTATCTGGTGACGTTAATATCTTATTTAAGAAACTGAAGAACATGTCCTCTGGCAAAATCAAGAGGGTCAAATTAAATTTGGCATAAAATATAAATTTGATATACTAAGGCAAGATATAAGATAATAAATTGATCAGGTTTTATTGTACTGACTATTGAAGTTCAAGGGTGTCTTGAAAAGAAAAACATAATATTCTGAACAAAACGAGGTATAAGTGTCAGTCTTAAATCTAAAAGACAAACCAAAACTTTAGTGAGCAATAGTTTCTGTCAATACCAATATCTGTAGTGTGTTTACAGTGGAAGGGAAGTTGAGCTTGGAGTGATTTGTCTACAGTCCCAGAGAAACTTACAAGGACAACTTTTTAACAAATAAGCCAGCCAATTAAGTATCTAAAGACTAAACATAAGATGGTTGTTATCAATCTTTGTATTTTGTTTGTTTGATTGGGGTTTTACGTCGTACTCAAGGGTATTTCACTTATATGACGACGTGCCAGCCCAATTGATGATGGAAACCACCCTTGACACACTGGTAACAAAGAAAGACAAGACGGGACAAATACAGGATAATAACAGGACGTAATACAGACACCACAAACAGATCGGCTTCCTTTTCCCCTTTATCTCTGAGAGCACCAGGGCAACATGAAGCTCCCTCCAACCACCTGCTCAATCTTTGTAGAAGATTACGGTGTATTCTGAACAAAGAAAGAATCAACATGGTGAGTAGCTAGCAGGTCCCCCAGCAAGAGGCTTTTAAAAAAAATATTTGTGATCTTCACAAGATATATTTGTGTCAATCCTACAATTACCAAAATGGCAACCATAATCTCATAAACTCTATTTTTATGTTCCATCCAAAAAAAATGATATAGTCGAAGTTTG
Source organism: Mopalia vespertina (assembly GCA_030265115.1). Lineage (NCBI taxonomy): Eukaryota > Metazoa > Mollusca > Polyplacophora > Chitonida > Mopaliidae > Mopalia > Mopalia vespertina. Next base: position 9,536 of record JAQQZZ010076999.1, read on the forward strand.
AAATTAATCTGCGTTCACATTATCATGTCCACATAATAAACATGTGAAAGTTGTCAAATGCGAATTAGCAGCCATATTGACATTTAGAAGTAATAATGGGCATATTATATGAGTTAAAACACAAAATCCTGAACGTATCTACATGTTGGAAGTTGGAACCATGCATTCACAAGAAGCCTTCCCATATATGAATATTATTCAGTGAAGTGGAAAGTCATGGCTAATCAAATGAGACAGTACCAAGCACCTGATTGGCAAGGCTTGATCCAGCTCAATTTCCAACACATCAAACGGGGTTGAGGACACGGAGTTGGGACATCTAGTCAGTTTGGTCACACTTTGATTAAGTCCAGAAAAACAATCAATAATCTCCAATGATGATCTGACCTTGGCAAGGGTCCCTGTAGCAAATTGACAAACTTGACAACTGATGCCAGTTAGAAAAGTTACTGCTTCATCTATCTTAAGTACATTTTCTGGCGAAACATTGATGAGTGCTTATTCGTTCACGGACGTGGTAATATATCGTATCTGAGAAGGTCTTCCACTTAAGGTGGATGTAAGAGATTGATCAATAGATCTATGAGAGATAAGAACTCCTTAACGAAAGAATCTACCAGCAGTGTTTCCCAAATAATCACCCACGAGACGCTACACTACGTCAAACATCAACCAGATGAGGAATTGGCCATACAGTTTCAGACAGCTTGATTAAGTTTGATAGATTTCCCTGAGCGAAGTCTGGAGATAATTTAACAATTCATCATGCATTTTTATTTTGGGCCTAATAGACATAGTAGGTAAAATGGTTCATATGAAGCATAATCTCTTAGATTTGGAAGGACCATGGTAAAATACTGTGTAGAATTCTGAATAAAATCAGCTAAACACCATAAACTTCTTCTCAAACCACCTGCTTATTTGCCATAATATTCTAACACACCAAACCTCTTTACAAATATCAGAGTTCACACTATAAATATATACATAGATGCCTCAATTTTGTATTAGAGTAAGTGGCAGAAAACGTTATTAGCTACACATTATTTCACTGACTTGTACAGCCATAAAGTGTCCTAAATACTTAATTCTGATGTCAAACATTTAATACCGTTTTAGAGTTGAGATCCAGCCAGCAATGTTGTACAATAATTATAACATGTACCATCAACCCTCTCTTTTTTGTCAAAAACGTTTTTTTTTCCTCACAGTTTAAAATAAACTTAATCTTTCCTGTGTTGTATAAACATTTGCAACAGTATATAGTCCATGAAGTTAAATGTTTTAGTTCTAATTGTTTATAAGATCATAAACTGTCCCATTTAAAGAATTTCAATGTTAATATTAAGATTCTATAAACAGTTCCATTCATAAGTCTTCTTTTAAGTTACAAAGTAACTTACTCTTGCCAGAAATTTTAAAAAGATTTTCCAATATCAATATTCGTAACTTTAATGTGTTGTTATCTGAAGAATGCCTGTGTTGTAATCTTTTCCGGCATAACCCTAAAATCAGCCCTCTAAAATTTTGTGAGGTAACCTAACATGTGCATTTTCCCCTGGTTTGCTGATTTCTTTTAAACACTTAAATGTGCTTTTGTGTAAAATAAAGCAAAATTGCTCTAAAATTACAATCTTCATTGATAATCGATTGACAAAATTTGTCAAAATTGATAACAAAATGCAAATTTAGATTAAGACTGCAAACAATTTGGGAAAACTATAAATCGGTCCTCCTAAACTTTAAAGTTTGCATAACCATGGGGAGACCCCATTCTGATTGTCCTCCCCAACAGCACAGGCCTGTGAAGATATCAGAACAAGTTATGAGTTTAAATGTAAGAGGCAATAAAGATCACAAGCTCCACATTATTTTAGTGATTTTCCTAGTCATCTATTTTTTTAAGTACTTTATTCTGATGTCAAAAATTGAAACCCTCTCTAAAGAGGATATCCAGCCAACAATGTTGTATAAAAATAAATACATTTACTATCATTGCTATATGCGAGGAAGTCTGAACTGTATTTTGCCAAAAACTCTCCTTTTTTTCTCACAGTTCAAAATAAACTAAATCATTCATATGTTGTATAAACATCTGCAAAAGTAAATCTTTTTTTTTTTCAAATTGTTTACAGTAGCCTTCAAAGCTAAATGCATATGTTCTGATGACTTTAAAAGATTGTAAATAGATTGTTTTCAATTACAAATTATCTACCTCATGGGATAAATTTTAGAGAACTTTTAACAGCAATATCCATAACTGTTGTATCTGACAATCTAAATACCTGTTAAATATTTCTTAGTAAATTATGTAACAACCTTGTAATAGTTGGCCCTCTGGCTAAGGGCAGTTTGTTTAAAGAGTAGCAATGCTGCCTTTATTTAGCACTGGAGGAAAATTAACTTTCCTACATCATGGAAATGTCCACATCTTGGTTGTACGCGTGTCAATTATTGTTGGAATTCACCGCTGTCATATAAGTGAAATAGCCTTAAGCACGGGGTAAAACACCAATCAATGTAATAGTTGTATTGGACCTTATTCGTATGTTGTATAAACTTGTATTACAACAGGACATTGTTTCTCATACTAAACAGCCTCAACAGTATTTGGCAGCTTTCCATTATTTTACATTGTTTCAAATACTTGCTGGTGTTTCAAATGTCTGACAGTATTTCTCATATTTGATAGTGTTTCCAATATTTGACACTTTATGCAACAGTGTTTCCAATATTTGACACTTTATGCAACAATGTTTCCAATATTTGAGAGTTTCAGTAGTTTCTCATATTCAAGGTATGGCACATATTTGAAAGCGTTTCCAATATTCTTAGTACATGCAGTTTCTCACATTTTGTAATGCTTCAGGAATTTAGCCGTGTTCCAAAAATTTGGTAGAGTTGTTTAAATATTTTGAGATATTTCAATATGTAATTTTGCTTCAAATATCTTGTACTATTTCCGGCATACGGTCGTGCTTCCAGCATTTGGCAGTGTTTCTAATAATTGACTGAATCAACATTCCGTAATCCACCTCACCCAGTCTAAATATTATTTGACAATTTTCTATGTAGTGTTACATAGACTAAACAAAACACATTCGGTTCTTTGAACACATTCATTTGAGAGAGACAGTGACATTAACTTAGTGAAGAGACACATAGAATAAAAGGGCATAACATTAACAAAGGATGCTAGTTTTAAATAAACTCTTTATATGGAAAAACCTCTGATAAATCTGCCCAGAACCCCTTTTCTCCCATATCCATTTAGCAAGTATTGAATCAATGTTTAACACAAATATTTTTTCTCTTTGAACCTTGTCCAACAAATATTTCCAGAAAATGCTATATAAAATAGAACAAATAACCTACTTTTCTTTGAACATCATCCAAAATTCCATTATATGATGACTGGCATGACCATACCCAGAGACATGAGGTGAATATCATTGACTTTGGCTTAATTTCATGTCTGCAGACATAAAGGATACTACATTGATCAGTGAAAGCCTCAGACAGGAACCATGGTGTTTGATTGCAATCCATGGATAGAAAATGACAACAGTAATGTAAGTTTTATCAACACGGCTGAGCTGATGAAGAGAATAGATATGGTCTACTCGTTTGACCTTTAATAACCTTCGGCTCAGTTTCATGTCACCAGACACAAAGGATAATACAATGATCAATGAGAATGTTAATCAAACAGGAACAATGGTGTTTTGTTTGCAAAATGTGCGAAGGAAATGGATAAGAAGATGTTAGCTTACATCAACACAGATGACGTGAAAAATGTAACAGACTTGCTCAACTTTTAAAAGTCAAATGACTGTATGTAAAAGATTCATACTCTGATGTTTGTTCGATTAGGGTTTAACGTCGTACTCAAGGGTATTCCACTTATATGACGACAGATTGTCCACTTCACACTGTTCCTTGCCTAATTACAGCGGAAAACCAGGATGAAACCTCGTAAAACCAACCCCCACAATTGCCGGAGCCACATCGTTTGACTCACTCATATACCTGTAGGTCGACAGACGGACTCCATCCTGTAACGGTACATCGAAGTGTCCTTAGTAAGCGCACTCGCTAACCACCAAGCCACGGGCCTCTGATGTTGTTTGAGAAACGGAATGATTTAAACTTACATCAATGACAGAAGCTCTTAGGTCAGAGACTTTTGTTACAAAGACTAGATCAGTATATAATTATAGTTTATTTCTAAAAATCATGCTGGCACAGGGATTTTGATGAATAAAAATCATTGATTCATCTCAAGTTCTTGATAAACTCACAGAGACAAGTATATATAGTATATATTGTCAGGACCCAAGGTTGTTGTATTGATTGGATAGAGTTAACTGGTTATTTATAGTATTAAAATATTGTTACAAGTGATAGATAAAAATAGACAAAGTCCTTTAAAGCCATAGAAAGAAAATAGTATCAAGAAGAAAACAATACTGTAAAGTTCCAGGTTTAAAAACTATCTTGTAACATAAAGAGATCATATGTCCTATTAGGTCCTAATACACAAGGTATTTCTGGTCTCCCACAAAATAAACACAATTAAGATCAATCATGGGAGGTAAAAATATGGATTGATGGCTGTAGAGTTGGGGAATGAGAATAATAGTTTCATAAACAGTATAATTAATACCGTATCTCACTTTAAATTTCGTCTGAAAGTATGTCCCATAATATTCGACCAAATCCAGTTGATGTGATGTTGGACGCAATGGCTATTAACCTCCTAGTGATTAGCTAATCACTGTCACTCACATACAACAACTACTCTCGGTAATTGCTCAGCACGACATAGACTCATCGGACCTGGGTATTGTACAAGCTCAGTCTCAACAGCGGAACACACAATCAAACTGGACAGAAAAAAAATAGAAACGCACTAACCATTCAATTTGTTATTGTTTAATGGTAGGTGCCTATGCCTAATACTGGTGAATAATTAAGGCAATCTAATTTCAATCTAAACTTTCTTTGCCTTCATATAAGTCACAGCAAGTGGCATAAATTTAAAAAGGACTTTACATATGTTATTCATAATGTACCTTAAGCTAAACAATCCCATCAAAACAGTTTGGTAAATATTTTGGCTGCCTATCGATATATTTCTGTTTTATATCTTGGCCCTATTCTCGAGGCAAGCTGGAATAGGCTGATTTGAATTGAGCCGTTAAACTTTTTTTTTTTGAACGAGCTGGTTAATTAAATATTTGTTTACCTTTTCTTTGAATATAATTTGAAACCTGTAAATAAACCACAGTGTGATATGTTGCTGTGGTTTTCACTTGGGGGTTACATATCTTTTTCTGCATTTTACACAAAATCACTACAATCCTGAAAGGGACACGACAGGTTGACTATAGGTCATTTCCTCTAGCCCCTCCATATCGACTATCTTTGTACTACAGGTAATTTATGGAACAAAGTACTTTAAAAGCTGACTATATATATCACAATCAGACTCTCTAAAGATGTATCTCAAATTTTTGGAAGGAATACGACTAGATGCGACAGTTTTTCACAACTTTCTCGGATCGTCGCAATCGACAAATATTCACAATGTAATGTTTCATATTTATTTTCCTGCATTAGACTGAATATGTATACAATGCCTTACATTTATATTAGTGAAAACTGATAGCCTTCTGTGGTTTTCACAAGATTTCATCTTGATTTTCTACATACGACATTAAAACACAATTAAAAAAAACCCCCAAATATTTCATAATAGTTTTTATTTTTATTTATTAGTTAATGTCATTATACAAATAAGGAACTTCACCGGATTAGAAGTGCTCGTTAATCCAACTAACACTCAACTATGCAGCTAATTGATTCTTTGTCTCTTAATACTTCAAATACACATCAGCAAGTGTAGAATTATTGGATACACTTAGTGATGCAGTCGGACGAACTTATGCGTGTCTTACGGTATCTGGTCAATAATAAAAAATTACAAAAAATACTTGTACAAGGAAATAATCAAGATATACACGAGAGAGATAGGAAGGTGCAGAGGACATACTTGTCTACTTACTCATATTGGTTGTTGGTTAAATGGCAGTCCTTATGGTTAGTTGGATGGACATAAGTGCCAGAGAAACCCTCTCACCATGCAATCAATCTGGGTTAATTGCAGTATGATTAGATTACATCCTTTATATGATAACTCCACTCAAGAGGCGAAATGGCACCACTTCAGACAGGCCGTCTACAAACAGATATTGTAGGAAATCTAGTAGTTGTAATATGAACCCAAAACAGCAGCAAAGGGTATATATTTCAATGATAATTGAATCCTTATTAGTATTTAAAGCTACATCCAGGTTTAATATGAAGCTAACTGCATGCATGATGGAGGTCTAATATTATGTTGACTGAGGGATGACAATCAACCATTTAAAAACTGATAAATTATCTCATAATTTTGGTAGATAACACTTTGTATTGTACAAACAGAGAATCGTAGGAAATCTAGATCAGATAAGACTTTATGCTGTACCAGTACCTCATTAATTTTTGTAATGTGGTGTGCTAAAAAAAACAACCTAGACCAACATATAAGCCCAAGCTTATACTACATGTATGTAGCACATTGTTAATATACATGTGTAATCCATTATAAACCATTGTTCTGACAGACCCTCTTATTGATTGATTAAGGGATCGGTGGTGTTTGAAGTCAGACTCAATGTGTCATATAACGGAAATGTATGACCACAGTATAAACCCAACAAATAAATGTAAAGTAATTGGCTCTGTTGTTCTTCTAAAGATAAAGTAAAGACAACAACAAAAGTTTATCCAACTTAAAACAAACTTTCCAAAATATTTTCCAATATGGAGTCTTATTAACTTAAGGCATACACATAGAAAAGTTTTGTGTTTACAATGTTTGATAATTTTCCAAAAGTGTCAGTGTTTAAATTATTTGGCATTGTTTTCAATATTTGGAGGAGTTTCGACTGTTTAGGTTTGTTTCAACATGTAAGAGAATGTCCAATATGTTAACACTAAAAGCTGAATTCTGCAAAGAGTGGTGTCAATTAGAAATGTGTGGGCCACAGCAAACAAGGCAATAATTCCTCACTGAAGTAGAAGAATTTTAATGATCTGATAAAAAAAAATGTTTTGTTTGAAGTGCAAGTCTCAATAGTTCATAATCAATGATCAATATACATGTACTGTTGATGTGTCAGCCCCAAGATTTAGCCTCATCAACTGTAAAAACATTTACAGAGAATTTCAGGAAGTGAAAATACAAACCAAGAGTCAGATTTCAGATCAAGTGTCTAGAATCATTCAGAGTTATTTCTATTTCAAACAAAAGTCTCTTCAATTCTAATCAGCAGACTGATGAGAGTATTTGACTCAATCAACAATGAAAACATGAGACACTTAGTTTACAGGATGCCCTAATGAGTCTGTGGCTCAGATTTAAGAGCAAACAGCCAACAGGGAATTGAGGGTTACCAAACCATCGCCACACAACAAGCACATTGTTGATCCCTAATGTAAATTCACAGTAATACACCCTTAATTGTTGAAAGATTTCAAAGCCGTGTGTGGAGATCGTGACATCAATACTAATGTGAAAGTTCTGTGGAGAATCAAAGGGAGGTAATTGACTTACAAAAACTTGTTTAAGGCAGACCGAAAAATAAGATATACATTTTTGAAAACCTGTTTCTACAACTTGCAATTTGCTTTGCTTTCAAGACATTTATGCACCTGATAATTAAAAACAGTATATTCTAAGGGTCAATGGATTTTTGTAGCTCTGTCAATTCACAAATTTTGACTGAGTATTCTTAAGAAAAACGATATAACAGCCAAGATGATTTATTTACTATTTGACAATTTTTAGAGATCAGAATGATTTATCATGTCCCTTCCAAACAAAACCAGTGTACTGTTAAGGTTTCTATAAAAGATAAACCTTTAGGAGCTTATGTGAGCCATGTAAGCAGAGATTATGGGATATGGAATAAAATCTGGGAAGAGCTTGTTATCAAATAAACAACATTTGAGAACTGTTTATGCCTTAATCTGTTAAAGGTAAACTGTTGACATTTGACTGTTTTCCCCAAAATAACAACACATGTATTTGATCGTGTGAAATTAAGTGAATTTATAAACAAGGTTAAGATGTAAAAAACTGTCCACCCAAACTGTAAACATCACTGCCATGTTTCAGCTTTGGGTAGAAGGTTCATTCTACATTTGGGAAATGCTATGTAACAAATGACTAAACTAAACATACCTTTTTCACACATATATAATGCACACTTTTTCTCTAAGATTTGTATTTCTATATAAGCTGTGCACAGTATAGATAAATGTGCATTATACACGTGTGAATACAGTAACTGTAACACATTTGTAATGCAGGGATTCAAACACTCCAGGATTAAATGTAGGATTGATTAATTGATTGATGTTTCATTTAAAGAGTTAAACGTTTCCATAATGTTGGAAAGTTACTTTTGCTCCAGAGCTAAGTAAAGATAGCATTGCTACTCTTCAAACAAACTGCCAGTAGCCACAGGGCAATTAAATGTAGGGTCTATTTCTTTAAGGAATTTTATTAAACAGTATAGATGACCTTTATAAGCACTATTAAACTTTTGGTTTAATGTGCAGTTTGAGAACAAAGATTTCTAAAGTTTCAGGATTGATCCCTATAAATTTCAACATATCATGAAATAGTAACAATGAGTGTTCTGTTATAAGTATGTTTATTTGTTTGATTAGTGTTTAACATCCTACTCAAGGGTATTTCATTTATACAATGACTGTTTGGTGGAAAACCGAGAAGAAATGTCATATCATGTGACTTAGTCATATACATGATAGTCGACACATGGACTTAAACTTGTGAAATACAAAAGGGGGGATAAATTTCACTAGCTAGATTGTTTGTTTGTTTGATTGGGGTTTAACGTCGTACTCAAGGGTATTTCACTTATATGACGACGTGCCAGCCCAATGGGAATTTCCCTCAACAAGAATTTTATGAAATACTGGTACATGTAGCCCTCTACAAAAAGAGAATAATATATTTTAAAGAAAGCAGCAAGGTACCATGATGTAGTGTTAGTTTCATTTTCAATACATCTAGATAAAATACAGATTTTATAACCATCATATGGTTGACAACATCCTAGCAACATTTACTGTCTAATTTGAGGCTTAACTGTGCATTGATACATTGTTAGCAAAAAAATACCATGTAAGATGGCCATACACACATTTGCATCAGAGGACGAGGGATATTTTAGTGTTTAAATTGTATTTTTAAATTAGCAAACTGCCAGCCACTATTTTTCTCGTATATGATTAAGATGCGTTGTCAAACCTTAACAAACTACGGCTTATCTGAAGAAAAAAAAGTGTAGCCAACTGAAACTGAAAGTCAAGCACTTTTTTTTTTTGCAGTGGAACTCTTCTGTGTTTGGAGTAACGGATGTCACTGAGATGACAGTTCCATGTGGGGCCGGTATAAGTTAACTGAAGGTTGAACGATTAACCGAAGGTTGAAAGAAGAAATGTGATTAAACTCTGAACGAATTTGTGAAATGCAATTATGCCATAAACTCTTCCTAACGTCAACGTCTGTTTGCCTGTAAGAAAGAGTGTCTATTTTGTCATTCTTTTTACGAGTAACGTTGTTGTTGTAAATTTGATAAACGTCAATCGGTGACTTGGTTGTTTTGATCCAGGGATTCCAAAATACATTTATTGAGGTTCGATAGGGTCCGTATTTCTTTTGACAATTTATCATGTAGCTGTTGGTTTTAGAAGCTTAACATATGAAAATCTCGACATCGCTTTATTATTCAAACTCAAAAAAAGACATATGGCAGATACCTGGATCTAAAAAAAAATGGCCTACACCCTTTCCAGATTTTAATTATTAATTATCCTACGAGATAAGCTAGCTGCCAGTGTTTTGGCCAAAATGCTGACACATGTGCTTACCGAAAGCTCATTATGTTGGGTGGAAGACTGAGAAGCAGTACAGCTGATTTACATCCAGGTACCGTCATCCTATAGCACATGCTATATAGCACAATGTATAGGGCTAATTCTTCCGTCTTAGCCGTACGTCCCACCTATCTCAACCCATGGTGAAGGTGGGAAGTCAATCCGCCGCTATCACTGGCCTCTCAAAACCCATATCTGATTTTTCTCAGATTTTTTTTAGATACACTGAAAACAATGACTAGTATTTTACCTACCTGCAATTTTTCTTTTCTGACGGTTTTCAATCTTATTATTGCAAAGGGAGATACTACCTGCAATTTTTCTTTTCTGATGGTTTTCAATCTTATTATTGCAAAGGGAGATAACTTAAATGTGTCAACTCGGGTGAGAAACTCAAATAAAGCTTTATTTAAACGTCAGGAAAGAAAGAAGGAGTTAGATTATTGTGACTTTTGTATCAAAAAAAAATCAGAGAAAATTCAGATATATGTTTTGAGAGGCAGGCGATAGCGGCGGGTCAATTTCCAACCTTCACCATGGGTTGAGATAGGTGGGACCACAGACGCTTGTATCTAGCTAGTAAACATCCGTTCAAAGGAGCCTACCCGTGGTCGGCTTCGTCACTGAT
>JAQQZZ010077010.1:0-20180 GCA_030265115.1 Mopalia vespertina
GCTTAACTTCCTGAACAACTGTCTGGCCGGATTCAGGGCCCTATCTTAACTTCCTGAACAACTGTCTGGCCTGATTCAGGGCCCTAACTTAACTCAATGGAAAAGTGAATCTCCTATCAAAGGATAGGATGTCCCCATACCTGCGGACTACATATACGGTTATGGTACCATGGCCTACCATTTTTTTTTTAGCTATGTGGGCTTAACGTATTTTGATAATTCATGTGGATAAATGAACTGGATTCATTATATGCAGTAGTTAACGCTATCTCTGAAAGAAAAGTATAAGCCTTAGTCCGGCTAAAATTTGGTTAGGCGCACAGACAAATGTGTGAGGATATAAAGCCTACTTCAAAACCCTAACATTGTCAGATTGGATTTGTCCCATCCCATATATGCCTATAATATATTATATGTCGGCCCGAATGCAGATTTTGAAACGGGAAAGCAAAATTACTTTGCATCAAAAAATGATATTGTTGTAGAGAAACAATCCACTGAATCTTATTTCCTTTTTTTTATTTTCAATGCATTGCCTATTTACCCTAAAAATCATATTCTCTATGAAGGAAACCTGCAATCCACGTCAGCAAATCGAAGTCTTTTATTCCTCTCAGTACTTGTATTGGCTGAAGTCATTGAAGATCTTCGCGGTGCGGAAGCCGACACAACGCGACCGAGAAGGAAAATCAGCTAATGAGAGCAAATCGGTCTTCAATTCCTTAATTCAAACACATATTACAGATTCTTTGATATGTAACTAGCTAAGAAAATGTCGACTTATTTATCATATTGCCATTACCCTCACCGCATTCGGGCTATATGTGTTTGCACGTCAAATATCCGAATTGTTAAAAAAGGCTAACATATATAAGCCCAATATTCGCGTTAATATGAAACGTGCTGTTTAGTGTAAAAAGATATAGTGAGTTTAGTAAACGTCATGTAGTTCGCATATGTAGACGTTGGAAAGGCGGTGCCTACAGAATTCAACCGTTTGTTTGAAAAAGAAGTTACAAGTGGAGAGAGGGGAGGGGCACGCTGTCCTTGATTTAAAGTGTCCCGATAGTAAATTAAATACGTTTTTTTCTTCGTATTTATAAAGTGTATGACGCATACATTCGAGAAAAAGAAAAAAAAGGAAAGAAGTCAAAATTGATTTTAAAAATGGATTTGTCCCTATTCCAGACTTCATAAAGCAAAACATGTCCTGAAACATAAAAGCCCAGACCACACGTCACCACTCCACTTCAAACGGATTTTTCAAACAAACCTGCCTAATCTATTTTCCTTGTTGTTTCGCCTTTTGAAAGGGGGAATAGTTGTAGAGACTTCAAAGTTATTATTTTTTTTTTTTTAGATACATTTTTGTTCTGAATTATATTACATAAGATGTAATTGTTTTCCTAAAAATATGCATTTTCCTTTTAATGTTTTTTTTATTTAATTCTTTTTTATTCAATTTATTTTTATTGAATTTTTTAAAATACAGTTTTAAATAATTTTTATATTAATTTAAAAAAAATGTTTTTGTTTAGTTCAGCTTTTCTGTTTAGCTCACTGGTACATTTGTTGAGATTATTTTGCTGGGTGCAAGTTTGTTTATTTATTTATCCTATGTTAGATCAACCGGATTAAATCTCAATTACAGGTCATTGTGGAAGGAAAACTGGGTAGTAAATTTACCCAGAAAACCCAAGACCTTCCGCTGGTTGCTGGCATACCAACCTACATATGGTCCGCGGAATCGAACTCGCGACTTCAGAGGTGAGGGGGATATGTGGGCCAGATGCATACACTCTCTATAGAGCGTACACTCTAGAGCACTCAGCCACGGACGCCCCTCCGTTCAGCTCTTATTGTAGAGATTACAGTCCACTAAACTCCTGGTAAGGCTTTATGTTGAGCTTATGTTTTCAGTTATTGGTTGATATTCCCTACCTTTCAGGTACATGTCATGTTAAGGTTTTTTGTTGTCGTCATTTTACTGGGTCTTGTATTGCTTAGGTTTTCAGTAACTTGTTTACATTGTAAGTTGTGGTGTTATTTTTTTAACTTAACGTCTTGGAGTTTAATTTAAAACTTTTTAAAGTAATATTTTTTTCTTTCAGAAATCTTTTTGTTCTTGAATCTAAATTACATTACATAAGATGTATTTTTTTAAATTACACTTTCATTTCAATGTTTTTGAATTAACTATTTTTAATAAAATGTCTGTTAATTGAATTTTTTAAATACAATTGTAATTAATTTGTTTATAATAAAATTTATAACTTATTTTTTTCATTTTTTTTTTCTTATCACAGTTTTTATATATTTTTTTATTGTTTTTTTTTAATTAAAGTTTTTTTAAATAAAATTCTTTTAACTAATTTTTAAGTTTTGTAAACTAAATTTATTTCTCATTTCTTGCAAAACAAAATTCATATAATTTGTTGTAAACTTTCTGCCTATTACATTTTTCTGATCATAATTTAATTTGCCTTTTTTTTTAAAACTGTTTTTGTGGTAATTTCCTTTCTTTGTCGGGTTTGACTATTCCAGCTCAAAAGGCGAGGGTGCCGGGATCGCCTCCGTCCTGGAACTCCTGTAGATTTGGCTTGTTTGCTGGAGCATTGCAAAGTTGCGGCATCAGCTGAGAGCACGGCTAACTGGAAGCGAATGAGAAATACGACTATTGCTGCTGTTCCCATGTTGTTGTATAAAAGCCAAAACTGACATATTGAAATCTATTTTTAAACAAATAAGACAATACGATTGGTCAATATCTCAATTCGGTAGCCGTGTTTGCAGTAGTGCATACAGACTACACTGGACTCCTTCAGATAATCCATTAAACTGTCACCCACAATCGTCCTGACAGGGTCAAAGTTCAGAGAGTGATAACAAAAATGTTATTACACTGTGCACAGTGAAATATCACTTATATGTTTTAGGAAATCCTTGTATTTAACTGGTATATAAATAATAAAGATTTTTGTTAGCTTTATAGACTTCACGCGTTCTTATTGTAAATCGAGTGAACTTTTCATAACGAGCAGGGTTCATCTAATGTCGCCAAGGCCTCAGAAGCTGTGAGAGTGAGAAAGGTCGGATAAGCAATCTGAGCTATTTCGAGAAATCGAATTTGATAAAGTCTGTCCCAGAGCAAAAGTGGCCTTATTTTGTATGAATCTACCAAAGCCAGACATCCTATGCTGATAATCATTCATTTTCATCGCATCGGATTGAACTTTGACCATTTCCACTATACACTAGTCCAAAAGGTTTTAGCCCCATTATTATTTTTAAAAAATAATAAAGAATGATTGCCCGCATATATCTGGTGAACAAAAGTTAAACATATTGTAACATTTTACCTACCTGACTACCAATTTGGTATTATATTCCAGAATGTTATACCGTGGAGCTATCTCTTTATAGCTCCATGGTTATACGAACATCACAATACATGATTATACAATTTCTGGATAAAAAAACTTATAACAATACATTTATAAATTGTAAATTTATTGATCATGAACATTAGTTATACACTTTCTTAAATTCTTAATACTGTTCGCGAAAATATCCAGAAATAGAGTCGTAATAAAACAAATAAATCAGTTCTAGGCAGGCGACCGTGATACATATATAGGTCTGCAATATATTGTTGAATTAAGGTTATACATTTTTCTTTAGTCCTTTCTTAAGTTAACGCCTCTGTCAACTTGTGAATTTCTCCCATAATGTACAGTAATCCTCGTCGGACTTTGAACCCCAGTTTCATTGGTTTTGCAGATTTTCTGAAACAAGCGAGTCACTGGCTATACGGTTCGTATTTCACTGCAGGTAAAGTAAACTATAGACATGACACAGCAGACGACATTCACTCTTCCGGTAAGGGGAGGCGGCCTACTAATATCAACCTGTGAACAATGGCTATGACGTAGATTGACGTTAGTTCTCAGATAAAACAAACGCTGGAGTTGGCACGGTATTGATGTGAACACCCGAGCAGACAAATAGTGGCGTTCATTCTGTTCGACACGACCTGGGCTCTGTACCAGACGGTGAACAGCGCCGTGCAGCACTGTAGTGTTGTGTTTCATTGTCTATTGACCAAAAACTTCAGTCTGTTTTAGCCCAGCTAGTTTTCACTTCAAACAATAGATACTGTAAAGACCTATACCCCCAATCTCAACAAGACATTTGTCCTTGACACTAAACACGTCTACACCAACGGAGTTTACTATTTCGTGTTTTTTCTGTTCTTTTCCGGTATATACAATAAAATCCATGCCAGTATAGACGTTCACTGCAGTCATAATAAATACACACCTGCTGTAATTAATTAAATTGACGCCATAAAAAACAATAGTGATTATACCCCCGCTACGAAGTAGTCGGGTGTATATAGCGCTCCAAATGTCCGTCCGTCCGATTTTCTGACCGTCACACTTTGCTTTCCGGAGCATATCTAGAGAACCGTTCAATATTTTTTTACCAAACTTTTATTTCCTTCAGTCAGGTACTTGGGTTGTGCCTTTTGCTATTTTTGCGTTTCTACAGCACATACCTAATTTGCATATTGCGATCTTAAAGGTCAAATGTGAATATATGCAATACATTTGGCTTCCCGAGCCTATATCTAGAGAACTGTTCAATATTTTTATTACAAACTTTGTATTTCCTTCAATTAGGTACTTAGGTTGTGCCTTTTTCTATTCGTACGCTTCTACGGCGCATACTTAATTAGCATATTGCAATGTTAAAGGTCAAATGTTAATGTGCAATACTTTTAGTTTCCGCAGCATATCTTGAGAACCGTTCAATATTTTTGTTACCAAACTTGACTCAGGTAATTGGGTTGTAACTTTTGTAATTTTTACGTTTCTACTGCACATACCGTATTTGTATATTGCAATGCTATAGGTCAATTGATATCTGCCATACTTAGGTTCCCGGAGCCTACGTTGAGAACCGGTCAATATGTTTAAACCAAACTTTATATGTACTTCAATCACGTACTGATGTGATGCCTTTTCCTCTTTTTGGTTTCGCTGCGTCTGTCAGCCCGTCAGATTTTCCATACGTCACACTTTGTTTTCCGGAGCATATCTCAAATGACAATAACAGTTCGATATCTTTCACCAAATTTAATATTTTTTTCAATCAGGTACTTAGGTTGTGCCTATGTTGCTATTTTTACGTTTCTACGGCGCATACGTTATTTGTATATTGCAATCGTAAAGGTCAAATGTTAATATACGCAATATGTTTGGTTTCCGGAGCCTATCTAGAGAGCCATTCAACATTTTTTTAATAAACTTTATATTTCCTTCAATCAGGTAGGCTACTTAGGTTGTGCCTTTTGCTACTTTTACGTTTCTACAGCGCATACATAATTTGCATATTTCAATCTTAAAGGTCAAATGTTAATGTGCAATACTTAAATACCTTTGGTTTCCGCAGCCTATCTTGAGAACCGTGCAAGATTTTTTTTTTAACCAAATTTATATTTACTTCAATCAAGTACATAGGTTGTGCGTTTTGCTATTTTCAGCGCATAGGCCTACATAATTTTCATATTGTAATGTTAAATGTCAATGCTTCATGCCTGGCATACTTTAAGGTTCCAGGAGCCTATACGCCTAGAACCGTTCAATATTTTAAAAGCAAACTTTATATGTACTTCAATCACGTACTTATGTATGGCCTTTTGCTATTTTTTGTTTCTATAGTGCATACCTAATTTGCATATTGCAAACTAATAAATCAAAGGTTAGTATGTACAATACTGTGGTTTGCTGGGCATATCTCAACAACTGTTCAATACTGTGGTTTGCAGGGCATATCTCAACAACTGTACAATACTGTGGTTTGCAGGGCATATCTCAACAACTGTACAATACTGTGGTTTGCAGGGCATATCTCAACAACTGTTCAATATTTTTAACCAAGCTTTACATGTACTTCAATCAGATACATAAGTGGTGCCTTTTGCTATTTATTTTTTTTACGTTTCTATAACAGCGCATATCTAATCAGCAATCATAGGTCAAAGGTTAGTATCAGTACATGTGCTTCAATCAGGTATTAACATTGTGCCTTTGCTATTTATACATTTATAAATTTTTACAGCGCTTATGTGAACTTAATTTGCATATTGCACACTAACATGCCAAAGGTTAGAACTGGTATGTGTGTCTCTAGAGCATATGTCGAGAACCGCTGGACATTTTTAAACCAAACTTTATATGTACTTCAGTCAGGTATTGAGTGGTGCTATTTCTACATGTCTGAAGCGCATATCTAATTTGCATAATGCAATCGTATAGGTCAAAGGTGCAGTACTTGATCCAACCAATTGGGGAAGGGGTCTGTGGTAGCCAAACTGGGGGAAACAGTCTGTATGCTGTCACATCCCCACACTGATAGTGTGGATACATAATAGATAATAACATCAATTAAGAACAGACTGCAGTTTATTTACAAAAATAAAGTTGCTTTTTTTTTTTATAATTGATATTTTATTTGATCGAGAAAACAAAAGAAATACATTTCATTACCAAAGACATGTATAAATCATTATTATAACAATAAATGGCATTTTGGTTAAACTGATTTTTGTTGGATTGGTATTTAACGCCGTAAGTGAAAAAGGGTTTCTCACTTATCCGACAACAGATGTCTCCAAATCTGCATTACACGACACCCGTGGAATACCGGAAAGAAACCTCGCAGAAACCACTCAGCATCAGCAGAAAGGGGGGGGGGGGGGGGGGGGGGGGCCCCCCCCCCCCCCCCCCCCCCCCCCCCCCCCCCCCCCCCCCCCCCCCCCCCCCCCCCCCCCCCCCCGCCGCTCCCACCAGGATGTGTCCGCGAGGCCTGCCTCCGGCACTCCACTATATCATGTTTGATGGGGGCATAAACCCTGCATCACATCAAAGGAGGATAAGCAGTTAGACATGCTAACCACTAATCTCCGACACGGGCCCTTCACTAGACAGAATTACAGGTAGCTCTCTTGTTTGTTTGATTTGTGTTTAAGTTCGAACGCAAGAGTATACATTTCGACGTATTCTCCACTTCTTTCTCTGCACTGGTAAGTCTGGTGCACTTGGAATGTTATATACATTCACTACCATCCATAAACCTGTAACTATGTTTTACACTACAATGAAAAGGAGGTGCAATGAGGACCAACATTTGTCAAAGGTCCGCCATTCCCCATGTTTGTAACGAATACATATATCTTGAATATACAATTCCTTTAGGTTTTCCTGGAGGTTCATAGGTAAAGGTAATTGATTGTTAACTTTCATTTTAAATAAAGTTGCTTTTTCGAAAAGCTTCATAATAATACCCTCCGTTAAAGCGCATCATTTGTCCGTCCGTCCGTTTGTCCCAAAAATTTAATTTCTCAAATATGTGCAAATGAAATCAATTTAGAGCTTATTACATTTTTTAAAATACAGCTCCTTTTTTTTAAATTAAAACTTGAAAATCTTCATAATTATATAAACCATTCATTTTATTTCAATCACACTTCCATTTCCGGAGCGAAAATACCCTTATACAAAAATATTCACGTTATATTGAATTTTTAATTTAATATAATGATTAGTATATCTGCGGGGGTATGTGAACTGTGCTGACTTCTGCACTAGGTCTCTGTGGTTATCAGAAATAGGCCCTTATCGTTGTAGTTCAGTGGTTAACGTGTCGGACTATAATACTGGCTGATTCCGTTTGATGTACCGCTCACAAGATTGAGGCCCCAATTAAAACGACCTCAGACTTTTGCGGGAGACACACTACACCATCAGTAATAATGGTTCTTTAAAACAGACGATGATTCTATATGACATTTTTACGACGAAAACGGTTCTATGGTATTGGGGGGGAAGGGGAATATATACGGTACTAGATATATGTAGTTGATCTAAAAGGGTTCCACATAGGGCTCCTCCAGAGAACATAAGCCGAAGAACCTTTGATGGTTCTTTTAGAGCCTTTTTTTGTAAGAGTGTAGGTGACTCCGACAATGGCTGGGCAGGTTTTTACAAGGATGCCTCCCGGCTTTCCATCGTGTTTAAGGAATGTAGACTAACAATCTGTCGTCAGATAAAATAAATACCGTTGAATACGACGTTAAACCCCCAAACAAACAAACGAGCGTGAGGTGAACATCTCAGCTGAGTTACCGCGACTTCATTTGAATTTTCAACAAAAAAAGATTTAATTTGATGCTTATAGACCCTACACTTATAAACTATTTTTGTAATGTTAGAAGTGGAATTAACTTGATGGTATCCCTGAGAAGTGTCAACTTTGTACGTCATGCAGGTAACTTGTGGCAGAGGCGCCGTTACTATACCTCATACAGGTAAATTATGACAGAGGCGCCGTCATGATACCTCATACAGGTAACTTGCGGCAGAGGCGCCGTCATTATACCTCATACAGGTAACTTGTGGCAGAGGCGCCGTCATTATACCTCATACAGGTAACTTGTGGCACAGTCGCCTTCATTATACCTCATACAGGTAACTTATGACAGAGGCGCCGTCATTATACCTCATGCAGATAACTTATGACAGCGGCGCTGTCATTATACCCCATACAGGTAACTTATGACAGAGGCGCTGTCATTATACCTCATACAGGTAAATTATGACAGAGGCGCTGTCATTATACCTCATACAGGTAACTTGTGATAGAGGCGCTGTCATTATACCTCATACAGGTAACTTATGACAGGCGCCGTCATTATACCTCATGCAGGTAACTTATGACAGAGGCGCTGTCATTATACATCATGTAGGTAACTTATGACAGAGGCGCTGTCATTATACCTCATACAGTTAACTTATGACAGAGGCGCTGTCATTATACCTCATACAGGTAACTTGTGGCAGAGGCGCCGTCATTATACCTCATATAGGTAACTTGTGGCAGAGGCGCCGTCATTATACCTCATACAGGTAACTTGTGACACAGTCGCCTTTATTATACTTCATACAGGTAACTTATGACAGAGGCGCTGTCATTATGCCTCATACAGGTTACTTGTGACAATCCTTATCGCCGAGCTGTGGTAATTAAATAATTTAACATTTATCTTTTTTTCTATATGAGCCTAACAACACTGCTGTGTGTTTAAACACCCTCTGGGAATGGGCGTCAAAAAGTTTGTATACTACGAATTGTTTAGTGTCCTACAATGAATTACAGCCGCCTTTCTTTGGTGTAAGTGGGTGGAATTCTGCTTCGATTGCAAACCTCCCAAACTGTCATGCCGAAACAATAGTAATGTGTACAGTCCTGGTTGAGTGTTATTAGTAGTCATTCATTTGTCTCTTATAGAGTACTTCACACGCAACAAAACCATCATATCCACTCCATGAAACAACAGAGAGAGGTCCAGAGAAAGTTACCTTTAGTCGTTTTTATATGCATTTAAAGTTGAAGGAGTCCAACGTCGACAATTATAACAAACAACTGACAAATAAATATATATTTTTTTATCCAATTTGTGAAACAAGTCTCCGGAACAATGGAAATAGCGAAAGTGACAGCTTCAATAACAGTATCTTGTTTATTCCGAGCTACTCTGCATTACAACCGTTGGCAGAATAATCGCATATAAATAGAATTATAGCTACGCCCCCTGGCGGATAAAATGACCAAGTTTCGAGTTTTAGCGCGGATAACATATGTTGAATGTTATACTCAAGTTTTGACAATTTGTTTAACATAGTAAGCTACTATTGGCGTATATAAGGAGAGTTGGTGTGTGTAGGGATGGATATACATATGCAATATTCTCATTTCGGAATCCAATATTAAGTCGGAGATCCGAAACAGAGTAGGGCCTACACTATATTTTAGTTTTTATTGTAATATAATCATTTTAGTGGGGCTATTAAATGATTGGCCTATTACAAGCTTACACACAATGAAAGCTGCTACCATCTGCAATCATAATATAGTGATTCTATTGTTCTAACAGTCAAGGGTTTGGAAATTACAGGCTCTGATTACACGGCTTTGTTTGTCCATACAGGAAGCTAAATGTCGCCAGAAATGGCTCGGTTTGCGAATTTGGTAAATGTCAGCGTTCGTCATATCAAAACTGATGTGACAATATAAGTCTGGGAAGTCTAATAAACATCACCGCATGCGCTCAGTACCAGGTGACCTCACAACTGTCTTGCTTAACCTAGATCTGTAAACCAGTATGTAAAAATGGTAGGCCCTACAGAAGTTTGCTCTGTTTGTACCCTCAGAGCGGAGACATGATTCCGACCTCTTGAAATATTATATAGCCTATCGGTAAGGCATGCACGAATGCATGAATTACTAGTAGTGTACAGCGGGTCAAAAATGTCTTCCTCTACTTTTGTGTTATCCCCTCTTTGTGTCCACTAGTAAATCAGTTCTATATATCCATATTTCAGCAACAGGATTAACACAAAGGATAAAACTTGGACCTCAAGACGAAAGTGTGAAATTATTTAACTACTAATTTAACACCACTAATTTAAGCTGCTTTAAAATGCATTCAGGAACGACCATCTCCGATACAATTATTATTTCACTTGTATTGTGTAAAGAGTCTAAGGCATAGCACAAATTGTATTTGACATACTACTGTATTTCCAACATATTATGACAGTCACGTGAGATGTCACGTGAGAAGAAGTAGAGCCATCGCCATCACGGTCGCCTGTTTTTTTTTTCCTTATTTATAAAGTGTGTGACACTTACATTCACGAAAAATAAACAGTAAGTGAAGAAATAGAAATTGTGACCACAAATTTGGATTTATGTTATAATAATATAGGTAGGGACAAATACATAACTTTGTAAAAAAAAAAAAAAAAAAAATACTGCTTATTTTTCTCGAATGAATTATTTATAAATAAGAAGAAAAAAAACAAATATTTGTTTGTCATCACATATTTTATTTACTAAAAGGGAACTTACAAGGGGACTGTGATGGCCATGCCGACGTCATAGGGAGGCTCCCTGCTGTTTGTCTGATATATTCTGTAGATTGTCGTGCTTATAGGTCAAGAGGCACTAAAAATGTCCCCTCTGTTTAAGCTTTAATTTTTGTTAACATTTCAGAGAGAGAATAAATGCCTGAACAAAAATGTCGAGCAAAGTAACATGCGATCAAGGGAAGAGGATTTTTTGGGCCTTAGAAATAATGCAAAACCAATACTTCTAATTGTTCGTCTTCGTTTCTAGTCAGAAATTGTCAAGAAAGTGGCTGAAGTCAAAACACCTGTGAAAATAGTTGTAGACTGCGGAATTTGTCAATCACAGAAAAAAAAAAAATGTTTTTACCTACAAATGAGTTTTTGTCACAACTCACCGATTGTATATTGGAAATATAGTTTTATCTGGATTTATGAAGGTTAAAATTTGAATGATACCCTTCCATTGGATAATATTCTCCAGCGAGATGGAACAATTACCCAACAAAATGAAAATTAACAAATCGAAGTCCAAAACACTTTTTTTCCGAAAAAAAGTACATATGGGAAGATCATAGAAATGAAAATGAAATTAAATTAATTTTTTATTGTCTATATGTTATGTATTTATTGGTTTAAATAGCATTCCAATATTGATTTCCGTATTCCAATGCCAGGGAATAAAAGCGAGGCTTCATACTTTCAATCTCTAATCCTTTTAAAATATTATATTTAAAATATAGTTTGTTCTTTGGCATCACTTAGTAGCCGATTTCTGTCCCCACTCAGTAAACCGATATATGTCATCACCCAGTAAACCGATTTCTGTCCCCACTCGGTGAACCGATATCTGTCATTACTTAGTAAGCCGATATCTGTCACCACTCAGTAAACCGATTTCTGCCATCACTCAGTAAACCGATATCTGTCACCACTCAGTTAACCGATTTCTGTCATCACTCTGTAAACCAATATCTGTCATCACTTAGTAAAGCGATACATGTCACCACCAAGTAATCCGATTTCTTTCATCACCCAGTAAACCAATATCTGTCACCACCCTGTAAACCGACTTCTGTCATCACCCAGTAAACCAATATCGGTCACCACTCAGTAAGCCGATTTCTGTCTCCACTTAGTAAACCGATATCTGTCATCACCCAGTAAACCGATATCTGTCATCACCCAGTTAACCGATTTCTGTCATCACTCTGTAAACCGATATCTGTCATCACCCAGTAAAGCGATATTTGTCATCACTCTGTAAACCAATATCTGTCATCACTCAGTAAACCGATATCGGTCATCACCTAGCAAGCCGATTTCTGTCATCACTCAGTAAACCGATTTCTGTCATCACCCAGTAAACCGATTTCTGTCATCACTCTGTAAACCGATATCTGTCATCACCCAGTAAACCGATTTCTGTCACCACTCTGTAAACCGATTTCTTTCACCACTCAGTAATTGTCATATATCTGTGTACATGGGTATGTGAGATGTGCGCACCTATGTTCTATAGATTTAACGAAATTTACATATTCACCTCTCAACGGGGAGACTTAATTTGCGTTGAATGCAGCTTAACACAAGTAAACCAAGAGCTGAGTGTATAAAAGTATGCTGGACGAAATTGAATAAGATGGCATCAAGCTTTTCAATGAAAAACCGCGTACGTGTTCACAAAACAAGCTCTCCATGAAACTGATGCGGACACAATGATATGGTCCCACACCGCATTAAAATATACTTTGCTATTTATCAAGTTCTTCAGTTTTCGGTTCCACCTCTCACTTTGATTGATTAATTGATTGGTGTTTTACGGTCTGCTTAAGCCGATATGACGGCGGTGTACACTAGCACAACCATAAAATGCGAGGGCTTTGTTACTGTCGGAAAGTTAATCTTCCTCTAGTGCTAAGCGCCGACAGCATTGCTATTATCTTCAAAAAACTTGGAAGAGGGCACCTCTCAATGTGCACAGGCTGATATCGCCTTTGCCGTAGAAGATGTTAGTCTCGGATTGATTACAAGATACTGAATCTCTCGGTTTGTGTCTAGAGTTGGCATAATGTGCAATTTGTTGAGAGACATAGGGTCCAATGTTCCCTTGTTTGTATTGTAAATTAAAGTTTATTTCAATGCAAGAGATTACGATTCTGTCATATTCGGAGGAAGATTTTTGGCAAAAATTATAATCGCAGGAGATATTGATTTTTTGTTGTTGATAGAAACTCTTGATGTTAACAACAATTTCGTACCACACAGGAACGCTACACTTTTATTCGATTCATAAACACACTTTTACAGCTTAAAGCCGCTAATGATAAAATTTTAACATAATATTTTAAAAATCGATCAATTTGACTTTCAGCTAAAACCCCCTGAATGACATGTTAAAAACCGTGTAATACTAGTGATTTTTGTTTCCCCTTTAAAGGCGAGGAAAACGTCTACATTTAAGCTTTTTGTCAGCAGGTGCGCACGTCGCTATTTCTGTTATAATGCTGCTTGTAAATGTGGTTTGTCTTGTTTTGTTCCCACGAATTACCCGCTCTCCTTGTCTGCCGCATTGTTCTTTAGAGAGAGAGCGAGCAAAAAAAGGTACAATACGCCTGAGTCATATTTCCTGTGAGTAGTCCCGTCAGCCCGTTACAAGTACACACAGTGTGGTGAATATATAGACTCACACTTAAACGGATTTATTACGCATAGAGGAAATGTCCAACATGACTGTTTGTTCTGACACTACATAGTGTCCTTTATTACCTAATTTACCCTGTAAGGTCAACGAAAACAAACAGTTTATATTTTGTTTGTAATGTAGTGTGCTTACTATATGTTAGTAGGCTAGAAGGAAAGCCATCTAAGAAGAGAAAAAGAAAATATGTGAAAGTTATATCGAGGTGAAACAATTGACATATGATATCTGAATGGTGAATATTGTATGTGTAATGTGATGTATAATGTAGATACCTCACACCTTTGAAAATGCATGGGTTTATTTATCTGAGAACTGATATTGTAAACCATATATAAACGTGTCGTTTCCCTCGAGGAAAATTGGTGGTTGTTATGCCGTGAGCCCCTGTAGCTCAGTCGTTTAGTCGGTGTCTTTGCTGTGTATGCTGCTGCTGACTATAATTATTTAAATTATTTGACATTAAAATTTATTCATAAATTCTTAACCTATAAGAAATTAAGCACCTTTTGAATCACAATCTCCGACCTGCCTACCCGGTGTATTCTGCATTTTGTACACAGAATTTCTGTTAAATACACCAAATAGGCTCAAAATACACACAGAAATTAATATTCTGTGCTATGCTGTAACACAAAAATACACAAAGCAGTAGGAAAATACTCCTAAAAAAAACTTTTTTTACACATAAATTACTTCCAGGGTAGGCAGGCCTGCAATCTTTAATTGTTAACAGCATTCAGAGCAATTGACCACGGAGGCCATTCTTACAGGCTTTATTTCAATAAAATATATTATTATGTTGAGCGCGCACCTGTTGATGTATGTGTCTATCGTGTTCCAGGTACGTTAAGACCAATATAATAAAACATTGTGTATAATTAACGGCTTATACTGATTACATGGAGAAAGAAGCGTATAGGATGTCTGCTTGTAATCAAATTGTAATGAAGTGGTTATTTCTATCTACAATCCTGACTGAACTGAATCGTTTAATCTTTCTTTGTTTGGTCGTGATGTACACAAAATAACTATATGGATGAGTGGAAGAAAACAGTAATGCGAGAGGTCAAAGTTTGCATAGCGCAACTACACTTATATTTCATTTTAGGCATAGTTATACTTCAATCTATACCAGAGTTTGTGGTCTTTGCAATCTCATCAATCTCCGTCAAATACCTGACAATTTTCACCAATCCTGTAATTCACATAAAACTGTGATTCACATTTCCAGACATAAACTGTAATTTATAAGCCATTAAATAGATATTTTGTGTATGTAGCCTTTAAAATACTTTCTAGTACACTTTAAGCTGCTTTAAGAAGTTCGAACGGGTTGTGCTCTTTGGTTCAGACACAGCTTTGTCAGGAAACAAAACACACAGATTCGAAACAATATAATTGGTCGAAAGTCTTTCTGACTGGTCGTGTGATCATGTGTCGGGACGAATGTTTAGACGTTGGCAGAGATGTGATCATGTGACCGAGAATGAAGAGAATGGCCGGACTGAAAAGTTTGGTGGAATAGGGCATGCATTTAGAGGTTATATTAGTATAACCATTAATTACTCTTTCTGAACTGACTATAACCGGTTTTCGAGTATACGTAGATCGGCGAACATCGCTGCGATTCGCAAAGGAGTAGTTACATGCACAATTAGATTCAACCATGGAGCTATAACCCATAGATCCATGATTCAACTGTGTTTTCACACTACCAAGTTTCAAGAGCGCGCAGATCGACATGAAACTGTCTCCATGCAGTCAGTTGCAGCCTGTTTCACTGTTGCGTGTAGTTGCAACCAGTTACAGTCAGTTACAGTATCGATCTACGACTAGCTAAAAGCAGGCAATTTACTCATATATATTGGATGTTGCAGACAATCTCCGAAAACGTCGGTCGGTTTACGCGTTCCCATCTTCGCTAGTCAAGAGTTTTATTCCGAGATATTCTGCATTACAACCCTTGGCAGATTAATCGCATATAAATAGAATTACAGCTACGCCACCTGGCGAATAAAATGACCAAGTTTCGAGTTGAAGCGCTGATAACATATGTTGAATGTTATACTCAAGTTTTGACAATTTGTTTAACTTTGTAAAGCACTATTGGCGTATATATGGAGTGTTGGTGTCTGAAGGGATGGGTACATATGCAATACTCTCATTGAATTGGTTGAATACCCCGAAAATATCCTTTTTTCGACAACACCTCACCCACTTTCATTATTGACTAATATATCGCTGTCATTTCTACTAGCAGCTAGTCCTCTCTTAACACAACTTCTGAATGGTTGCGTATAAGTTCAATCCATCGTTTGGGAGCCGAGTCCGATTATAGGCCTATGCCTTCATCCACCAAGGGTTGTAATGCAGAGTAGCTCGTAATAAAACTCTTGGCTAGAGAAGATGACGCGTTACTTGAATATCATAGATAGAAATTTATAGTTGCATTGAGATACAGCCAGTTTCTTGTAGTTCTATGTCTTCACACTCTTTGCTTTTTATATGTTAATATTGTTTTTAAAATAATGATTAAGTTGTGTTTCCAGTGTGCCTTTTGTGGTTTTCTTCAAGAGGTAGTATGGTAAAATGCCATGATATGTGTAGTTGACGCCTTACAACAAACAACAAAACATCTGAATACATCTATTATATACCTCAGCGGACAACGATACAAGTGTAAAACCACTGTCCAAGTCAGATTATGGTCGATTAACAAAACCTGCGTTGAATTATAAACAAGGTGCTAAATTATAGAATTATTGAACCTCAAATTAAATGTGAGTTTGTTCATTATTCTCCTCCTATGACGAGGTCGCTTTATGTACATATACTGAAGATTAACACTGACATTGTCCTCTGGCAAACGTTTTGTAACCGTCGGATTGTTGCCACTAACGGTAGTCACACGGAGACAATGGTGGAGCAGAGACAAAGGTATTGACGACTAACCACAGGATTCACCAGAGG
Organism: Mopalia vespertina; assembly: GCA_030265115.1. Lineage (NCBI taxonomy): Eukaryota > Metazoa > Mollusca > Polyplacophora > Chitonida > Mopaliidae > Mopalia > Mopalia vespertina. The sequence continues at coordinate 16,645 of JAQQZZ010077010.1, forward strand.
ACGTTGAGAGAACCGGATTTTACCGCCCACATACATCCCACGAACACCGAGAGGGCACATCCGGGCTGTGCTATGATATCCGCAGACTTGTAAACCCGTGTTTAACTAAAACAAACTCTGGTACATATAATAACGAATCCTGGTGAAGGAAAGCAAATTTTCTTCCAATATACAATCAAAATATAATATTAACCAGACCTCAGCGAATAGGTCGTTTGGATAAGTGGCCTAAAGGTGGCCGGCAGTTATGGCCGGCGATTTCGTTGCCTTACTCTGAGGGGTGTAGGTTCAATTTTATATATCAATAGCTACGGTACATGATGTTCAAACTATAACGTTTGTATCCCCCAAAAACGAAAATACTGTTCAAATTAACAAACGATTAACATGTTTTAATTTTTATATTGTAATTAAGAGTTGTTGACTGGAAGCAACGTCGCTCATGTCTTTTTAAGTATTATATATATATTTTTCTCTCCTCATTTATTCAATATATATAGAATTAATAAATAAAATATATCTTTCTGTAAAAGTAAGAAGTTTTTAATGCATGCTTCGTCTTATTGCTTTGTTTAAGATGTTTAAGAAACTCTAACCTGACAATTCTGCCGTTAGATGTTTTCATAGTTGTTATTTTTTCGCATTTCAACGATTTGTGTCTAAATAATGAAGGATCTCGTTAACTTGGTTAAATCGTTCAATTTACTATGGTTTTGATACTAACTACTTTTTGTAGCACAAATTAGAACATTCATATAAAAAGTTTGTTGTCATAACGAGGCACATAAATCAACAAATATTTAGCTTAGCGATTGAAATTCAGTCAGAAACAAATCCATGCACAAACCATTTTCATTTCTACAGATATACACACGACGCAAGACTATACCGCTTTTCTGTTCTTACGATTTTTGTTATTAGTAAGACTGAGATGGACTCTGTTATAACTAAAAACTAACATACAAAAGTCTATATATATATTTCTAAAAAGCAATCACACTGGCACAGGGATGCAGATTAATAAAAATCGATAATGTCACGATAATAATAAAGCCCAATATTCAATTTCTAACTCCAAATATAAACTTGAATCCCATTTCAAATTTCAAAGCAGCTTTCAGTCTGATTAACACCTGGTCTAAATCAGCCCCCCGGAGCACTATAAATGGGAGAGGAAAACAAAACGGGGAGCTAATTTACACCAGGTGTTATCCGACTGAAGAAGTTACGTAAACGGCCTTTCAAGTCCGTAAACAATTAAACAGACATAATTAACAGGTGTGCATTCCAGGTCGATCGAAATTTTTAGACCATCGCACATATATGCTACATAATTGAAGATTATATGCGGTGTCCTGTGTGTATGTGCGTGTTTGTGTTTTTCCCTCACCATCAGTCGGCTTAAAATCTTGGTTTTTCTTTATACAACTACACTCTTAGAAAAATATAGCTCTAATGGGGCCCTTTAAGGTTATTCAATTATGGCTTTGGTGGAACCCTTTATGGTTCTGTATGAAACCCTTACAGCAACTCTTCCATGTATTTCTCCCTATCTTATTTTTTGTCCTTATGGTTCCATTTAGAACCATCCTCGCTTCTAACGAACACTCAAAGAACCATTACTTCTAAGAGTGTATGGTAAATAATTAACTGTTCTTATCGCAAAGTCCTGGGTTCGCCACCACTCAATATTGCAACTATATGCGGAGTTTTTTAAAACATGTCTGTTATAAAAATGACTTCATCAAGTTAGAATTTCAGGTAACCATGGATGGTTTCAAAAACAACATTGTCATAACGGCGATTTCTTTATACTTAGACGATTTTTAATCCAACTTCAAGGTCACGTAGACTATATCTTAAAAAAAAAGTTCATGACAATTGGTTAAAAAAAAGCAAGTAAGAAAAGTTAGCTATATACGGGGCCTCGGTAAACGAGTGGTCTATGATGTCTTTCAGTCCAAGTTCTTTATTTGCCTGTCGAATATAAAATTGCTTAAAATACATATTTTTGAAGTCCTGCAGCAGGGTTATAACCATAAGGGGCTTGTTTCATTACCAAAATGTTTTAAAATATGAAGTAAAATTGTCTTTCTCAATACATTAAAAATATATATGTAATAATTGGAAACTGTACATGTCTGTTATGCAAATGCTTTTATCATACATCATTGGGACCTAAGCAAATGCCTCAGTCGGAATTCCTCGAATGTACTGCGCACACATTTCGGATGTCAAACGCGATCTTCTCCATCATGACATGCGACTTTACAAAAATGAGCTGATATTATAGCGTATAAATTCACTGTTTTTATTTAAGTATGTAGATAGTGTGTATACGCCGGTAAAAAGGGCTGCCGGCGACCAAAATGTATGATTTTGGTGCCTATATATATTTTGAATAAATGAAGAGAGAAAAATTTGCGTGCCTCCACCTGGGATTCGAGCCCGGGACAAATGGTGCCTATATATATATTTTGAATAAATGATATGCATACATCTATCACGGGCGACATATATAGCGATGGTTTTTCGCAACATGGAAACTCACGCTGATTATACTGCCGATCGACAAACGGCTTGACCATGTACATCATGACGATCAAGGGCCTTGGACAATTTGGAAGCTATACCAAGGCCAATGTCTGTATAAGGCAGCCATTTTTGGAAGAAGAAATATTTTGTTCATTTATTGACTGGAAATTTTCAGGAAACTTCACATTAGCGTCTTTTGTAGAAATCTCGATCGTACAAAAGTCCGATTATAAAGGGCAAGGTCATATGGCTATTTTGTTATTTATTTATTTTTTCAGTTTGTATAAGTTTGTCTTTATTCTCACGTCTTTGTTTTAAGATGCATTTGTATGAAACTTCTCGCGCGTCATCATTCAATATTAACGTGTGGAACAAGATTGAATTCCAAGGTCGTGGTATAGGTAATCAAACAGGGATGTTTTACAAAAAACATTGTCATCATTGCTGGGCTGTCTTTATATTTAGACGAAGTTCAAGTCACGATAACTATCTTTGGAATAAATCCGTCACAACTGGTTAAAGAAAGCCAGTAAGAAGACAAAGCAATACTGCGATGGGGATTTCTGTCACCTTTGGTCTCTTCTTGTTCAAGATCTCTACTTTACTGACACAGAACATATATTAAAATACATATTTTTGCATAAATATTTGTCACTAGGATTGAATCCTCAAAGGGCTTGTTTTATCCAATTACAAATATTTAGAAACTAGACAGAATGGCGAAACGATCATATTGTATTGTTAAAATCGGGTATTTTATTAACTAATATTTTAAAGAAACAGTATAGAAAGAGGATTTCAGATGTGCGGACTTATTTTATGATATAGTCACATTTCTTTGAAAACAGGCTACAGTAATGATTGGGATTATGTCGAAAACTCCAATGTTGAACAGCTAATGGGAGCCTGCAGGGCCTTAGGTTGGTCTGGTCTTAAGATCTGGGCCCGATTTCACGAAGCAAATTCTGACTTAAGTGAAAATCTATTGTCACAAATTCCAC
>JAQQZZ010077021.1:0-20175 GCA_030265115.1 Mopalia vespertina
TCATGATGTCTTTGACAACGCATTTACCTCTAATAATAATAATAATATCTCTTGTATTAAGTTTCAAGAAAATATTTCGAAATCTATGAGTGTGAAGTTTCTTTTTTGACCGAGTATATTTTATCTAGACTATCTATTACCATAGACCCACAATTACTTATTTTATTTACAAATATTTTTTATCAACAAGAATTATGTATAATAAGTTGCTTGTCGGTTTACTCGCAACATTAAACACCAGTTTCATTAAGCAAAAGTTTTAGGCTTTGAGGCCTGGAAAATTGCGTAAAATAAACAAACCTCAGAACACAAATGTCAACTGCCTAGCAAACTTTCACAGGAGGTGACCTGAATAAAATATAATTTTCATTTGACGATGCTAATTTATATATAATGGTGTCTGTGTCGTCCCAGTCAACTCCTCTGTGGTATCCTCGAAAATCAGTTAGAATTTATGGGCCACTGAACTTGTTAAGGGTTTCGTTTAATGGTCTGTCTGGTTTATACCTCATCGTGGATATTTTGACGATTTTATAGTTACACACCATTTTTTTACGGCTTTTTACGTCGCGTTATGTATAAAAAATAACATGAAATTTAATATAAGCGACATGTATTCTCAGACGGTGAATCCAACCCGCCTTCATAAATGTTTCGGACAGGTACATGACATATATTATTATTTTGTGTTACGTTCTTGTTAACATCCCTTGTATCTGCCACAAGAACATGCAGATATTATATCGCTTTTGGAAGTAGCCCCAAGTAATCTGTAATTATGAAGGCACGGACAATTTATATCGAAATGTGCACATATCATCTGTCTGACAAAAACCTCAACGGACATCAAACGGGATAAAATTCAATAGACATTGAATAAACATTTTTGTTACGAAACGAATATAGTGTAATGTCGGCTGCTTTCTTGTTTTTTTTCTGGCGACGACAAATTAGTCGTATAGTAGCCTGACATATGATTTTATATTGATTTTGCAAAGACAATATTCCTACCGTTAACCACAGTTTCTTTGCTTCTTTTCGTTCCAACAATGGGTAGGTCTTCTGTCACAAATATAAGTTACTTTTTACATTTTTACTATGCCCTTCTTTTGTTCCTAAAAGAAATAGCATATGCGTTTATGCAAGACTGACGGACGCGAGCGAAGTTCCGCGTTAATTCCCGCACCGTTGAATACCGAAGAAAAGCTAGCAATTATGTCGAGTTCACCGTAAAGCCGATGGAAATCCAGATTAACCCGTCGACCAAATGGTTCAAAGTAATTTCCTTAGAGACGCTATTATAGCCGGACTTTGACATTTGTGGTCTTTTTTTTCTAGCTTCCTGTACAATTAGTCGGTCTGTGTCCATTGGTATTAAACTGAAATACGCCAGCTCCTGTGGTTATCTACTCCCATTACCGTGTAAATGTATTCTCCCATCATTGACCTCTGATACTTATGTACTTAAAGCTGTTAACAAGTTTTAATCCCTTACAGCCATAGTCTATACATCATGTACTATTTATGGGCTAACCATTATCGTTGAAAATCACAAAAGAAACGGCGATATTTATTTACATATTTTTTTGTATCTATATCCAGCTTAATTGTTAATGCATGTCGGTTTGTTAACGGCTTAAATAAGAATGTTAAAGATGACTAACGAACAATCTATAGACACAATACTATACCTAGGGTTTTTATCTTCTTGCGATCCCGATGCCTATATGTTGAAACTGAATAAAATGTTGCGATGTAAGCATACCGTAGTACCGTCCCGTAGTTAACTGGAATCCAACGGATGGTATTTTCTAATTACAACCATTCGAGATGTGGGTTATGAACGAAAGGTGTAACTTATGACTTTATGTATATAGAAGTATAAAACCGTTGAAAATTACAATGGGCCTTAAATGGATTTCCTTGAAGACGGGCTTCTTCTGTTCTTGTCTTTTACTTCCATCATTACAAATGATGCAACTTTGCTTGGCAGAGAATATCCTGTTTGTCCTTACAACATCTAACAAATAATGATTTAATATTCCATCTCTTAAATTGTGATCATATATTAATATGACATAGTGTTACAGGGGCCACGTCTTTCTGGGCAGATTGTGGGTGTCAATCCCATGACCAATGGACATGATCTCCACAAATGCATGAAAACTAGAGTTCAACTCCCGGTGGAGGCAAACAAATGTTTCTTTCTCTACATTAAAAACATATAAATCGTTACAATTGTAGCTTGAAGTTAGCTTGAAACCGCCGGGATTTGAACCCGGAGGTTTGTAAGAAGGGCCAGCGTTACAAGGGACTGAGCTCGAGGTTCACAGCTGAAGAATGATACTCTTTGTCGGTGAATCTTTCTGTTAGGGAATCGCTTACACAGGGATGCATATGAAGTGTCTATAAATTTTGAAATCTAGAAAATAACCACTAGTGTGTCCATTGTTTGGCTTTTTCTGAAAATACATTGTCAAATAGCTGAATGACTAAAAAGCTATAAAAATGTACGATATTAAAATGGATACTAATCCAACACAACAATAGCTTCTGTGTTCTTGGGAATAACTAGACCTAAACGGATCCCACCAACGCCATGTTCTACAAATCGGCCTTCTTCGTATTATAAAAGTCACAACTTACAGTGGAATGGACCTTATTCCAAATTATTGACTTTGACAACAAAACAGACAGTAGTCCATCGATAGTGGATAAAAAAAATCGATAGAGATTTCATTAATAGAAATGTACTTGTTAAATCCCGATGTGTAGTCTGTTGGAACGGTCTTATCACTCAGTTCTGATCTGGTATATGGGGCAAGTCACGCGATGAAGACTATCATACTCTCGAAATGACAATACTGACCAATAAGTAAGACTTGAGCGGCCTTAAAGGAAGTCGATAATATGGTATCGATCAATCCATCGCTATGTCACAAACACAAACGTTATGACTGAAATAATTAATACGAGGCATTAAGACAGACACAGTTGTCGAAACAGAAAACACTTTTCTTTATATCATAAGGTATTGAACATAAATAAAGAATTTCAAACAAGGTGTGCGTCATAGCGAGATTACGGACAATGTTATATGTGTTTCCAGACACAGTGCTGAGAACATCAACTCATAATTATACCATCATTGTGCCATCGACAACTTAACGATGGTACGGATGTTTCAACGGCGGATTTGGAGTGGACGGCAATAAACAAAAATTCCCAACAGTACTAAAAAGGGTTTTAACTTTCAAAAGCATTGCATAAAGAACCCCACCAAAGAGCCATTAATGATAACATCAGAGGACCTAAATGCTTGTGTCCATCTTATTGCTGATTGTGCATTGAGGCATCCCGTTATTTAAAGGAACTCGATAATCTTATGACTGAGATTACAACCAATGCTGCTCGTAAATATCGGACGCAAGAAGAAATACTATGACTTAATGAGCACTCTAAGACATCGATGCTGATGCCGACTTGTTTAGATGTGTGTAAACTTCCGGGGGTAGTAGCCCATTAACATCTCTAGTTCGTTTAATAGTTGCACCAATCGTAGCGGCGATTATCTTTGCCCAGCAATATGGAATTAAATCAAATTTCGCTTCACTAATAAGTATTGATCAACATTTTTCGATAAGTAGTCATATTGCATCTAGAAGACCATGGAGCCTTAAATTCTTCTGTTATAAGATCATAACCCAATCGGTTTTCACGAATGCTCGTTCTACCAGAAATGTAATCTTATTAATTCATAACATAACTCAACTTTGTGGAATATTTAGATCATAAAACTCTACTTTCGTTTTTTAAAGGTTATATAACAAATTCATTGGGGACTCCTGATCAGTGCATAAAAAGTTTCTCTCTGTATATACCGTGATAAACCCAGCATGCAATACCGCACTAACTAGCATATTTACAGAATTGCACAAAACTATATGTCTCCAGAAAACTACATAGTACATTTTCCTAAAAAGAAAGAGGCTCACATCAACCGAATGTAATGGAACGAATCTGGTTTACCTCATCGAATTTGTGTTTAATGATGGCGAAATTTGATCTGTCAGGGCTCTTTAGGATAGGAAAAGATAAACGAAACGCATGTACCCTTTCAGGATCAATGTTCGCTTATCCAACAGACCGTAAGAAGTAATTGCATAAGCGGTGGTTACTGTCAGAGATAAAGACGCTATTGGATTGCAAACTCGAACTGTCTGTTTTACACGGAGATATTGTACTTCAAAATTGGAATTTCCCTGTTGACACCAGGGAATCGCTAAATACATGATTTTATTGGTGTTTAAATCAGTACTTAATGGTATTTCACTTATATGATTGAAAAATCAGCTTACAAAACTGTTATATGTTAAGTATTTTGTTCCGCTAAAAATGAATATTCCAGAATTACTATGTAATGACAGTGCGACTTTGCTTGAGATCAACCATATGATGGGCCACTGAGATCGTGCTTCGTATTTAAATGAAGTCTATATTGTGTGGCTGTGAACTGATAAACATAAACCACGTTTTTGAAGAAATAATACATACGTTGAGGATTAACATTCTTAAAGCTAGAAAATGCTCAAGAAAACAACTCTGGTTTCGTCTTTCACAATCATCAAAAAAGTTTTACGTCGTAATCCGAGCTATTTCACTTATATGTCAGCGTGGGTAAACCAAACCGCCGGCAATCTCACAGGCTACAGACATTGACATGAAACATGGTTGAGAATTCAAACAAAACAAAAAGTGTTGTATTTAATATGCTGTTATATAATTGATCAATAAAACAGGCATGCACCTTGAGTGAACTAGATTACAAATACCGATAAGATCACCGGTTACAAATCCAAATGATGCCGTCTCGCGTTTCTGTATGATATCGCGAATTGTCAGAAATTTCGTAAGCCATAAAATGAAAATAACGCCCCATCATTCATATATGGTTATATAATATGATATTCAGTTTAGCCTGATTTCTTACCTTATGAGCATCTCTATTCCAACTGTTTCCAGCTGTCTTTGAATAACTTTCCAAGATTTTGATATTCTGAAGATTTCTTTAGGTGTAAGATGCAGTTTTCCGACAATAACCTTTTCTTTGGACTTGTCATTCCCCTTTTCCTGGGAGATTCCTGGTTGTGGACCACATCCCATTGTTTTAAGAGTGAAATAACGGGGCATGTACTGGTATCAATCTGGTCTTTATTCGTCCATGCAGGTGAAATAAATTAAATTTGATACACATTACAATTATAAAATGGACATTGGGTTTGACAAATCCACCTTTATTTTCTATCTAATTAGAGCACACACAAATATGTACAGGTCGTGATGTGTTGGTATGTCTCAGACGAAAATGAATTCACATTGTCTTACAGCAAACAGAATCCCCAAAATACGATTCACACTGTATGTAAGACGAGCGCACTAATACGACAGATATAATGAGGAAAACTCAATTTGGACAGAATAATACAATGCAGTATGAGAACTGTGCCTGCTAATGAACTAAGAAACGTGTCAACAGTAGAAGATAACTTGGGCTGAAACATGCATAGATTTCCCATGTTCTGGTAAGGGGAATTGATTTCTGTAGACCTGCATGACCCGGCAAAGAGTTCCAAATAGTCTTCTGAAAAATATGTCACGCATTGCATGGTATAAATGACAATGTCTAAATTCACTTTGGACCGCCTTATTAAATATAGTCTCGTCATACATAACAATATATATATGCATGCGTGGGTAAACACGTGACATCAGCCAGTGTCTGCAAATTATAATTTATCTCTATTCAAACTTTTAATAATCTTTAAAATTAGACAAAACGGAAAACTAAAAGGTATCACAACTTCATTATATATATATATGGGGATAGTTTGCGTCATCCGCCGTTCGACATAAACCGCATACAAGTATACATGGTGTCACATATAAGACATTAAATAACACCATTAATAACGAAGACCCCCACCCCTTCCCCACCCAGTTTATTTGACCTTTTGCAAGGTGAGTGTTTGATGAAAAACGTCCGGATCATCGAAAACGAAACGATGAGAATCTTCGTATAAACCTTTCACTGTAAATAAAGTGATTCTTTGATTGATTTTAGTGAATCGATGCCCAAACGGTAGATGGTCCACCAGTTGTCAATTTTCAAACAAGGCATGGCATGTTATGTCGTCTTTATCATGGTTCAAATAGCACGGTTTTAACAAAAAACATTTGGAGGTATAATCAGATTTGTCGTTATGGGTTTTTCAGTTAAACCACAAGATACATTTTCATTCGGGTATATTAATAAAGTTCAGTGTACAAATCTTAAGTTTGAAGTCTTAGCATTAGAATGTTAATTAATTAACATCCCTAATTAAATCTACAATTTAGATAAGTCACATGGGCCCGTTTATTCGTTGCTTACAATTCTCTCAAGACGTCTACTCCGATTAATTAATAATAACGCAAAATTGGGAAACACAACATATACATAAATTTATCACATTATAAATTACAAGAAAGATGCTTTAAAGCAATGCCTCTCGGAGGATTACAAAAATACTTACAAGGGGTCAGAGGAACACAGAATCACAGATTCTCAATCTTATCTGGTGCTATATGGAGTATACAAATACGGCACCATCGAGACAGCTTAAACTCCGCTTATCTATGACAGACTATACTAACAAAAATATATGTGGAGATTAAATTGCATTTGAAATTGGTTTCAAAGGACAAAAGGTTGTAGATACAAATGGAATACAGTCAATATAAGATACATGAAGGGAGGATGGAGTTGCTGGATTGCGGACTTTAGATTTGCTCATAATAAGCCACTAGATTACCATCTATATGTTGTTGTTGTTGTTTTTATGATAATCTGTTCGTGCCCAATCAGATAGTACAGTTGAATTTTGTTAGTTTGTTTTATAAATGACCAAATGATCCATTTTAATAGATTTAATTAGTAAACAGTGAAAAAGGTCTCACGAAAACAGTATCTAAGCCTACCACTAGGGCCCACAAATGATATTTACCGACGAGTATAGCAATAATAATGTTGTGCATTGTTAAAGCAAATCATGCGTACCGTTGATAGCCGCAAATGAAGCACTATAACAAACGCTTTTCATTTATTAACAGTTACATGAAAGCTGCATATCGCTTTAAGTATTCTTGACGCTAAATCCACATTTTTGTGTGCATACATGTGCAAGTAGCGTGGAAATGTCGTGGAGGTAAGACGCCGAAGGCTTTAATCCAATGATAGACGAAACGTGTGCACAGGGAGGTCATGCGATCCTTTTGAATTTTAAAAATATCATTTGCGGACTCCTACGATACTTGTATGGAACCAAAGTAGTTGATTGGGATTATGAACACATATTGCAAACTGAACACTATTGTTTTGAGCTACAACTAGTTTACATGTAGTTTCACCATGCCGATGCAATATATGGTTTTCATCATCGTATGGTCTTACCACTATGATGCAAACGACACGATATTGAAAGTAATATACATTTTGGAACTATTAATTACCTCTAACGGTTCAATGCAGGCGGCAACTTTGGGATAATCCCGCACCAGAATGCATGTTAGTCTCTTTCTCTACTTGAATTCCGTGTTCCTGTTCAAACTAAGTCGCTAAGTTTTGAATACCGATCCTGCAGAGCAATATGTTGTGTTGTAGGACTGGAAATGAGAATTGGCCAATTTTATACTTTCCGTTTATGCTAGAACTACGCGTAGATTAAATGTAGGCGGTACTAGGAAATGGAGTTAGTTACGTGATATGTTGACGATCATGTGACGTGACTCAATCACAGGCCCTATAACCTTCGTCCAAGTCACGTGGGGGGACTATATTCTTCGCCACACTTACGGATAAGACTCAATGCTTAAAATGCCTAAATGTGTGTAAAAATAGAATAAACAAGCTTTGGATTAAAGAAAATTAAATTTGTTAGTAATTAAAGACAAATTGCATTGATCAGCAGCTGTATGAGATCATTTCTTTATCCTGGTGTATTTATACAGTTGCAATATGCCGGACAAAGACCATACAGGTTACTTTTATCTAACGGTTTTCACTACAGAAAATGCTGGTTTATCTATTTTTCTTTACGCATAAATTGGATTTTATTTCAATCAAACATTTGTTCCTTGTTATTTTGACCCACATTTGATTTACATTTTAATGCTGTTGGATTTTGCCGTACGAGTAACCAATGTGATGGTGCCACTTTTCAGTCTACGGTGAAAATCTACATGGTGCTAGATGTTTGCAACATGCGCGTCGTGGTAGAGTAAGTCATCTAACATGATCTAACAGAACGGTCACACAGGAGCGTCCAAACTGTGATCGTAATCTGTTACTCGTGGTTTTCCCTAGCACGGAGTGGATGGGCCTTGTGAATTACTGGCTTAACTTACGGAAACATTTCTGTTCTTGTTATAGTTTTATTTGCCTCCCAAAAAGTGGGCTTGGAAGATAACGGTAATAAAATTATAGCCTTATTTCCACATTATTTAAAAAGGAAAAGCAATAAAGTTGTAGCGATTCATTCACAAAGCTATTAATGGGAGATTTAAAAAAAACACAATTTCACCAGAGGCCTGTTCGATAAACATAGCGCTCGTTATTGCTCGGTGTAGCACACTTTATAACATTGCAGCTCGGTCTCTTATCGTACAGTATCATTCAGTCGATTCAAATCTTCTAATCCTTTCAGTAATAAAAAGGTAGTGACCGTATTTTAGAATCAGTGTTTTGGTAATTAATCCATCTGATTCAAACACAGTTAATAAATTATTTAGTTAAGTGGTATCCGCAACACTTTTAACTGCAGTCATGAAAATAATGATATGGCGTCTTGTATTCAACACACTCGATATGGCAATAGCATTGAAACCAATGTAGGCGAGGTTCGTGGTGCCAGTTATTTTACTATTTTTTTATTTTTAAGTGGCATAAGCACGGAACATCAGCAATTATAATTTTTGCTTTATTATAATGTTGCAATGAACGCACTATTTTTTTATTTTGCCAGCTGTAGCCCAAAAGTGTATATATTTGCATGGAGGAATAATACATGCATCTACCTGCATGGTAGGCCTATTTGGGAAAGTCTTACAAGTATACTTTATTAGACATCGGAATTTTCCCTCCAAATGCCAACACACAATGCTGTTACATTTAACGGTATCGATAAATGAGCTATCGATGATTGACGTATTAAATAAAAGCATTATGCATAGTGAAGCTGTGTCATTGTGAGTTTAAAAGCCTATTAGAGTTACCCCCCTTGACCTTAGCATTTACAATTCTACATCCAGGAATTTCACTATGCGAAAGACATCGGACGTAAACACTACATGCGAATGCAATTGGCCTAACTAGAAAGTAATCGTACATTTATATAGATGCAAATAGACACAACTACATCCCTCCATTGGGTATCAACTATATATTATATAAGATACTAAAACCGTTTAAAAATAGTTTGGTTACTCTCTGCGGGTGTCCTTGTATTTTTGTTCTAATGCGACGCATAACATTTTAGTTTAGAATTGTTGCTGGAGTCTAACTGGAATGCACCACCCTATTAGACCTAAATATCGCCAAGTAAGTTCACCTTACTAACGACCGAGGTCGGCTCAACTTTCGTTAATAAATTATTTTACATTACATTAAAGTCGACCTTCCTACCCGGGGAAAAATTGCGTGTACGAACTACTTTCTGACCTTTATATATAATAATTTCTCTTAAAAAAACTATCAGCGACAAATGTCCCCTCATCCAATTGTAAATTTATTAGTCTTATATATTGCATTATTAGACACACACTTCTGGGAAACAAGCCACCTCAGACGGTCTATCGTACAATATTTCATATTTGGCTAACTACATTTTACGTTCGTGTGTACAATTCAAGGTTATATTTTAGCGGTTTAACGATCTGTCGTCATTTATTTGCAGAAAAGTCAATGATGAAGAACGATCCAAAGACATGAAACGACATTAACAAGGCAAAAGAAAGCAACGCCTAGGGTCTATGAAAATATTGGCGACAAAAACAGTTAGTTGGTATTGAAAAAAAGGGAAAACTACTAGCTACAGTTGATGTAAAAGGGTTGATATAGAACCGTAAAGAGTTCCAATAGAGCCTATGTCAAAACCCGAGCCATCGCAGACGTCCAATGTTGTGACGATCTAAGATAAGGTTATTCGTACGGTATTAACTAGGTGCGAAGTTTTCCCCAGTTTTCTGCAAATTACGGAAAAGCAAATTTCGACAGAATATTTTAGTGAAATGTCTTTCAGTGCTACGTTAAACATCGACCAATAAGCGAGCAATGAACAGACATTAAAGCGGTATGTAGTTTAAACAATCGGTGTACACCATCGAAAGGTGTGTAACTTTCTCTTTCAAGTACATTTCTTTCTGCTTTGTGTTCCCATCCTTTAATTAACAATCCTGGAGTAGAGAATATGTACGATGATAATATTATACGGAATTACAAAAAGTGCTATGGTGCGTTAAAAGTTTATTGGAGTTACCCCCATGATTTTGCAAATGGCAATCTGATAACCTGTATTGTTCCTACCGGAAGACACCGTGGGAAATCACTCAATGTTAATTAAACTATACAAGAACCGATGAGCCCAAGATTCTTATACACAAAGGTATTAGTGTGTTGTTGTTACTTGTGGAGACCTCCATTTAAGACCATAGTTTACAATTCAACAGACATAACGAACATCATACCTCCCAGAACCGCCATCTTCAAATTCGATACCGTTACATAACCTTCATTCTAAAGGCCAAATTCTCATGAAACCCTATCGCATCAAAACGTCATTAGAGTAGCTTCCGTGTTTATGCCAATGATTATATTTAAATAAAACGCAGTCTCGCAATAATCATTATCGGAGTTAAGATCCATTTCAGTGACCATTTTCCATTTTCCGATATTTCCAATATAGCTCTAAATAAAATTTGAGTTTTCTTATTATTTTTCTGGACTTGCAGAATAATTTTTATCTGACTTTTCAGGTATTGGCATGGATTATTTGAGTCCGGGAATAATGTCAATGTGTTCTGTGTATATTAGCGTAACTAGGTCAACTAAAAATCCCCCACCAAGCTTTGGATTGTGAACTCGGGAAATGTTGATTACATGACATTTTTCGCCCAACAAAAGTTTAAGAGGGAGGTATAAGACCAAACGTTAACATTATAGCTGTTGGAAAATTAATTGTGTTCTGTGGCCAGTTAGCGATTCTCATGCATATATTGTCGCCGTCTTACCTCCATGAAATTGCGTATAGACCGCTTGGTCATAAACCATAAACGATTTTGAATGTAGTAATACATTCGGTAAATAACCGCAAATTGTTCGGTCGTCGTTCGGCAAATTTCAACTGAATAAATACGCCTGGACTATGTAATGATTTCATACAGCTGTGGATCGATGCAATTCTTTTATAGCTACTAACACATTTAATTGTTCTCAATTTGTTCTAATTTTATTGACCTACATTTCACATTTTGTTAGCAGCTGAATCTTTCCCGTAACTGTGAGAATTACGCCACGTGACTTCCCGAAAAGAACGATATGGCGCCGGTTTATCCCAAAAATGTACTCAGCGTTGAAAGGTTAGATGGTGCTTGATGGTTACAAAATGGCATGTACGCCTCCTAACAGTCCAGGGGAGACAATTTGTGACAACTACAAAAAATACAATGACATCAATTCCGTTTGTATTGTTCTCTGTGTATTATTGCAATTCCTTGAAAACACAGTTCGAAAAATTTACAAGAAAATGATGGCATTGAACGACACAAAAGTATCAGCGCTGCAAATCGACATATGCTGTTATATAAGCGAAAGAACACTCGGTAAATGGTTGTTTTTGAAACCAGAGCTTGTTTGGATCTCGGCGAAGGCAGGTATTGCGGAAACAGAATGCCAAAAACAAAGCAGACAAATGGTGCTTTAAGAATGCCTCATTCAAATTTAAAACGTCGATATAATGGCTTTATATATTGATAGTGCTACAAAGGAAGTTTCAAATATATTTAATTCATACGTTATCATTTATAAACATTCACTTATTTTTTGGTATTGTTTTCTATTATCGTGAACCGGAAGCAAGTCTACATGATATTCGGCTCTTACCGATGAAGGTTGTTTTTGTTGAGTGACAAAGTCTATAGGAAGGCACCTTGCAATTTAACGTGCAGCCAGACACTTCAATTTCGAAAACATTCTTTAAAATATTCTAAATAGAAAATACAAGCGATCCTAGAGCTTTAAACCGATTATACAATGGCATTCGGTTGAAACATGTTTCTGCAATATTAACAAATATTAAACCGTTTGTGTGTCTATTTAACAAATCACAAATATTGGTTTATGTCGAAGCTAATAAAGGCAACGAGTAGTTTAAACGCTTAATCAGATAACTCGATTTTAAGTATGTTCTTAAAAATATTCAGAACAGAAAATTGAATCGCAAGGCATGTTTTCTGGTGCAAAGTTCAGGCTGACTGTACAGATTCACAAATACCAAACCTGGAAGAAAGCGAGCTTTACTGGCAATATGAAGCACATTATATATGGAATAAAATTGATTTAATCAGAATAAATGAGAATAATTTCCGGACAGTAGAGAAAACCTTGTCTTGTGTAAATCTTTCTCGCCGATCTTTACGATCGCGCAACCGGCAATTGTAAGCGGATAATATTGATCACCCAAGTCATTATTTGATCGTGATGCAACTTACAAACGTTTTGATGACCCAAGTATTTTAATTAAATGGATTGAGACTCTTTCGGTTGCAAATGAAAAACAATTTGGTGGTTGTTCTCTGGCGGGCTGTGTGGTTTATGTACATTTGACAATGCACACATACCTTGATCGCACTAACGTGCTTTAAGTGATTTCAGTCATGATAATCAAATTTTATTGACATTTTGTTGAAAATTCGTATTGGGAGCTAGGGAAAGTGCAATCCTCACGTGCTTAGTATATACAAGGAAGGGAGTGGGATTTCCACATTGATCAACATTCAATTACAATGCATGTGTGACAACGCAACAACAACGAAAGGAAGAATATAGGAGCTTTGTTTTATTATATACATTTGCATTATTTCAAATCTTGCAAACATTGGGCTTAAATGTGTACAAAATGTGTGAATCATGACTGAGTGTAATTTCACTAAACTGTCACAAAATAGCCTCACAGTTGATAAGATCGCTGTCTCAGCTTGATATCATATAGAACTTAGATTAACTCAAGACGTCTGAGTTCAACAGATCTTTTGTAATCTGCATAGGCCATCTATCTGCTCGGCGAATGAACTGGCTGGGTTAGACAGTATTGATCAAAGCTTTACTTCACTTTAGTCCCGTACCAATTTCGCTGGGTCCAAACGGAGATGTCATTCAATACAAACCTGTTTTTTTTACTTATGCGTTAATCCAGGAAATGTCTAATTTGATCTGCAGATAATGAAATACATACGTTTCCTTATCATATTTGTATCATATCGTCGTTTAGATGAAGGGGCCGATTTCGAAACAACAACGATACTTTATATACATGGCATAGCGGTACCAGTTTACAACAGCGAGCTACACGACGAGAGAGATAGAGAAAAACTATATTGGATATACTTGATATTCTGCACACAAAAGCGGCCAGTTCAAGGCCATGGATTCAGCTCAAAGTGTGTGTGGAATTGAAAATTAATTTCCGGATACCAGAGTTAAACTAACTTTCTGGTAAATCTTCACCTCCATGTTTGACTTGCAGAAAATCAATAAGTCTCCTCTGTGATTACTCCATTTAGACTTGCCGTCTTACATTAAATCTTTCTATATCTAATATGTTCAATTATGTAGACATAAGAAAACTTACCAATGTGACTTAAAACTATAACACTTAAATTAAAATAATTACAGCAATTGTCAATTGTATCGATTATTATAAAATTTTCAATTCCGATCTTACCACTTCGAATATGTGCTATTTTCACTAATTCGCTTATTTCGGCATTAATTCCGTTGTTACGTTATAATCACTATAACACGGACAACGTTTTAACATGGATTGAAAGCTCTCAGAAAACGTCCCATGATTTCGTAGTGGGAAAATAAAATTGACAAGATGAATATCAGTTTCGCCTGAAAATTTATATACGGGATTGATATTTGGTGTATTAAGTCAAGCTTTTTACGCAGTAAGCTCGAGTGAGATCAAGTTCTGATCAGTTCTGTGGACCAGTTGACAATCGACGGCAACCAATCGGTCGTAGCTTTGAGTGTGCATGACATTAGCGCATCTGCGTCTCTGCTACATCTCTCGGCAACTAGATGCCGTCCAGTTTAGATAGTCGCACATGTTCTAATTTCTACAACTGATCGTACGTAATTCCAAGTAATCGCAAATGACGTTAGCGCTCGTATGACTGTGACCAACTAGTTCAAGTGAGTATCTGACGTGCAGGGTCCTTTGTGACACAAGTACTTAGTTGTGATCAGTTGCCGTTAGTTCTATCTCATCATAGTGAAACATAAGCAGGGCTTTACAATGCTATTGCCGGATTATCTCTAAATATACGATTGCCAAGTTATAATGAACATATTAAAGTCAGCTTTTGTAAGGTGTTGTCCCTAATAATTGTTTTTGTACAGCAAACGCCATAAAAAATAAAACAACACTACAGCTTCCATGTTTGGCACTCCTGGAATATAGAAGTTTGAAGTTTTATCTGGTGATGATCAGAACTGTCTGTTAGATCTACAGGAATATATCCTGAGTATCAGAAATAAACTACAACAGAAACTTTCTTTGTCACATCCCATCCGCCACTGGTTTTCACTGCGCAGTGATAATAATTTTCAACAATGAGACATAAACGAAGTCGACCAGGGTCAGGTAGTTCGATAAGTAATTTGTCGCGAATTTACGCTTAATTTGTAATGGTGGCTTAGTGATAAACCTTCAACATAGCCTGACGTCGTCATTATAGCCGATTATATTTAATACAGCTTGACCATCGACCCTGGTATTTAATTATTTAAAGCTTGCAATAATCGGGTTTATTTGTTGACTTTGATTTACATCAATACTTCATATTAATAGATGTGATCGCTGAATCACTAGGCTTATAGTGAATTTTCTCGAAAAGAAATTTTAACAATATTTTCGTTCATTGCACTCTCAATCTTGAGGTATGTCATAGCGAACTAACTATTCAATTTAGATGTTCTCTCAAAAAACGTTCAACTCAAAATTACCACCTAAACTGACCACGTTCTTTGGGGGATTCAAATGCTTCATGGAAAGGTTATACATTCTCGGTCCGCCCTCATATTTGGATTGGACCACTGTAATATTTGCCTGGTCGATGACATGCTATTTATGTATATATTTTGTTAATTTCAACGGCATTGGTTTAGGTCATGAAGAAACTTTAGTACTACGTAAAATCTTGATAATTTTGCTTCAGTCGGTTTTTCTTTCTATTGATCTTTTGTGATTGTTAGTTTTTTAAATGCCGTATCTAAACAAACTGGGCATACTGTTTCTTGATAAATATTCAAGCCAATAAGATCGTTATCTGGTAAGGCTACATGGACTATAAGCCCATAACATAATTATCTGCGTTATTATCCAAACCAAAAGGTTATAGGAAGATCCTGGTTGTATTTCTTTTATACGTCGTAAAGATAACAAGCAATATTAAACTATTGTTTGGGATCGTGACTTGATAAGAGTGAACTGATTTGTAATATAATACGGTAATCGATTTTTCGACTAAAGAGTTTATTTGGTAACCCAATTATCTACTTGGTTATGTAACACCTCATTGTTTACGTAACATCCCATGGGTTATGTAACACCTCATGGGTTATGTAACACCGCACCAAAGCCTGGATGCTCGTCGTTGCTGCCCTTTATCTCCTGGGAAATCGAAGCAGAAAAATAGTCTGAAGTTTTGTTTGGTATTTTGGTCATTACTACCACCAGCAATAACTAAAAATAGGAGTGTTGTATAGAGGAAAAATTGGCTCATGAGTGGAGAAATCAAAGCATTACAAATATTAAATTAGTTTCTCGACTTTCTATTTGTTTGTTCGTCATCTACTGTATCATGAGTGTTGATAGAAAATAACTTTTCGGAGATTTGAAATCGCCATGATGTTATTTCAGAAATATTAATTTGTCACAAAAGCAACATAGCAATACAAATCTTGACTAAGATTTGATAATATTTTGAGAATCCTGACGCTGTTTAACTGAGAACCCGCAATGATTCTGTACATTTATAACACCTTTGGGACAATATATAGGATATACCTATCCATTTTTATATATAGGCATTCGTTGGAGAGTGCTATTAGAGATACGATATAGAGAGTGTATACTTCTGGCTAACACATCCCTATGACCTCTGAGGTCGCCTGTTGGATTTCTGTGCACCGAGTATATGTCAGTAGCCACTCACAATAGCGTAAGTTTTCTAGATAGCACCAAGTTTGGCTCCCAGAATGATGCACTATTTTAATAAAATCATGTTATTGTAACAAAGGATGAATAAATAAATACAATTTGTATTGAATTAACCAACATCGGTACCAGCTCATTTGAATCATACAGCATTAACATGCCAGATTTCATTTAATCTAATTTCAACTAAACAGATGTATCAATTTCCTATTCTTAATCTATATTCTATAATTCAAACTCTATATATTTTCGTTTAATATAATTCGATATAGACGCAAAAGAAAAATTCAACATCTCTGACAGCTTAGCATTGAAAAGAGTTTCTGGATCTTTGACTTGGGCAATTGCCGGAAATTGGGTTTGAAATGTGACGCTTGGGGAATCTATAACTGTGAACATTTATATCGATTATTGTACGTCTGTCAACTAAACAAGGTAAATGTGAACAACAGTGTGTTATAAAAATACATTTCTCTAAGAATATCTGACGTTATTAAATTTATGTTGGCAGTTGTCTTAAAAGGCACATGAATGGTTGATTGATTAATATTCAGCTTCATGTCCAATATTTTTCACCTTTAAGACGATGGTCTACTCCAACAATAATGATCCACAGTGAAACAAACATTAAATGTGAAGATATTCATTCTGTTGGAAAAGTGTTTCTGCCACCGTGCATAGAGTATGGCCGTGGTTATGACACTGTCGACGGAAATAGGAAACAGCGAAGTATTACAAATGGTCAAATGATAATGATTTGTTTGCGGAATATCCGGCCAGAGGTAATTTCATTGTACTTGATCTCATATGCCGCTGTGGTGACTACGTTGATTGAGAATATCATTCGAGTGCCGACTTCTGGTTAGAATACAGATCAAGAGTTCCAGTCCGCCTATAGTTGACTCAAATATACAGGGAAATGGCCAGATTCAAAAGTGGTTGTATCTGGTTTTACAAAACCTTTTTTAACCCTTCGTGGTATTTTGTCATTCGTTTTATCTCTCAATAAATCTATTCTATTATTTTCGTCAAGAAATACCGAAGGAAAAAAAATAGTTGCGATTAAAAGTTGAATTTGAATTTGCAAAAATCAATCGAGCCAATAACCGGATGCACATAAAACCCCGCCATAGCTCATGGGTGTTGTTTTTCCTTCTTCCATTTCATCTCTCAATGACGAATTATCTACAGTCTGAAGGCCCCCATCTGATAATCGTGTCAAACTTGTTATAGAACAATGTCCATAACTGAAGTCTAGACAATAATTCCATGGTTATTACCCACATTTGTTTGCCGTTCGTAGTTTTCTTTATTTCATCTCACAAAGACTATAACACGTTTCAGAGATATTTCATCGTAAAATATGACAATCCTCACAACAGAGAAACAAAGACCAAACCATAATTTCGATCAGTTTCCCATATACACTCTGCATATAATGGACAAAAGGAACAACTGATATTTGCTTTTTGAGAAAGATCGTGATTTGTTTTTGTAGTTTTGTGTGTCAATTGACAATACCTCCTGTTTCATTAAAAATAATCACCAAACGCAACGTGATAAAGATGAAGTTAGTCAAGGCTATAATTCACTGATATGCTTGATTATCGACAGCGCATCGAATCTTACGTGCTGTTTGTGATTACATAAATGATTACTTCATAATTCTACAATGGACCAAGGGCTAGATTTAATTTAATTCTTTATTTTTTTTTTACCGAGGATGAACCTCGGCCATAGGCCACTAGGGCTTCTCGTCAACAAACATAACAATAATAAATAATAAAAATAAACATAGTAATAAATATTGAAAAAACATATATATAAATATAAAGGATCATTAAATAGATATATAGGGGAGGGGGTATTTACATCAATAACTGTTGGATGTTCTGCATGATGTTGACAAATGTATATACTTTCATAATTACTGTGCCAAGTCAGAGTGACTGAATAATATGCGTGGTTGCACGACTCGTCAATCAAGAACGTCATTTGGCCCCCTTTTTTTCTGGATTTCACACAGTTTCTTTGTTTCATTGGAGTTTAACGTGGTTCGCTTACGTGGCGTCAGACTTTTCAGCTATTATTCTACTCTACTTGTAAGGCCTGTGAGCCACGCCATGTGATGTTCAACATTTCACGTAATTATCTTCACTTCCGGGTACCTCCTTAATTCCTTTTATTTCTAGTAAAAGTAAAAAAGTTAACTTCCAGTCCTACAGCTGCACCCAACGGCAACACAAGATACGGTTCCTAAAGATCGGTATTCAAGACAAAGCGAGTTTGAACGAGCTATCCCAAAGTCAAGTGGCAGACAACAAGACTGATATGCCCTATTATATTGGAAAATCGCGAGAAAACATCGTAATAAAAAGCCCTAGATATCTAGTTACCACGTATGACGCCCTCATGCAGTTGTGGTCAACTGGGAAAATTGAAGTGGTCTGGTGCCCAGAAGGATTAATTGATTGGTTGATTAAATAGTGATTTACACCATATTCAGTGCTATTGCGGCTACGTGGTGTGAACATTCGTTCCTTTGCTTAAAAACTAAGGACTGTGTTAACCGTTGTTCTGATCTGAATCAGTTATTGCCATACATCAAACACATTTTAATTTACCATGGAATTTTACATTCATAATTAAAATCTAAAATTCTATGTAAATTGTCATAAAGTGTTTCCATTATAAAATATTAACTTCTTTTCAATACACCGATCCGTTTCAGAACCGGAGGACAGCATCGTGAAGTAAATCTCTGAAAGTGGTGACTGTGTAGAGGTGTTACCTCTCACAATGCACACAGTCACATAGTATATGTTTGATACCATACCAGTCACAAACACTTTGAAAATCATTCACTACACATGGAGCATGCTTTCCGTGACGTTGCTGTGATAGATAATATATAGCGACAAACCAGCTTGGTCTTTTTAAAACATTCAATGTTTATAAACAGTTGATCGAATTAAACGGGAAATGTATTGGGAGTTTATTTTAGAATCGCTATGGCCAAAGATTAGAGAATTACTGTATCTTGTCGGCTTGGGAACGAAGGAGTCCATAATCACTCCGTAATGAGAGGAGAAGAGATGCAGTGATGAACGTCAATACGTAGGCATTAACCACCTTTTCAGGTGGTGAAGCGTTTGACGTTCATCACCCCCTGCCGACTGACTCCCGGTCTAATTTCTTTCTAATGCACATCGAGGTGGTTTTGATCAGTGTCTCAAATTACAGCCACAATTGAAGTCTATGGGCGACGAGGTAGAACTTTACATCAGATTGATGCATTTTCTTAAGATTCATGTAGGCCCATAATAGATTTATGAATTGTTGTTCGTAGGATCATTCATTAGAATGCAATCAGATTTTGGTACAATTACGCTTGGAACGAATCCTTTTGCACCCTGTACTAAATTGTTCAGAGCAAATTGTGATATTGGTGTAGCCGCAACCTGTGTCGTCACAATGCTCGTTAAAACAAGAAAATTGCAGCATATATTACTCATATCATCATGTATTAAAATTGATTTTTATATACGCGTCCGTCCATTCGCCTGATGTATCAAATTAATGTAGTTCTCCTTCTGCCTGTCTTTCTAATCACAATTGGTACAGATATTCCGTAGCTAGA
>JAQQZZ010077032.1:0-20174 GCA_030265115.1 Mopalia vespertina
AACAGCTTCATTAAATTCAAATCAACATAGTAATTGTCTGTGCCGATTATGCTTTTATCCGATTCAATTGATTTTGTTAGGAGACTTCAGTTATTTGTTCGAATCACTTTATTGTTTGCTAACAGCAAATTTGTTTTGATCGAAATCTGGTTAAATGGTCACAAACAAACAATTAAAGTCGGTTGTAACCATGACGTTGATGTAACTGAATCTTTACAACCACATAAAAGCCGTCGTAGTTAGACGACAAAAGGCTATATATTATCAACGTCCAATCAGATAAGCATATTTTTCACAACCTGACGTTGAGACGTAATACATATCAGAGGTAATCACGCTGCTTATATATTATTGATTATTGACTGTGCCGTATTTTTTCATAAGGCTAACGATGTTTAAAGTTGGTTTCCACGCAGGGGCTGGGAGGCAGTTTAGACTGACAGAAGTACCAAAAAACAGTTGGGGACCGATTAGGGTTGTATACATTTCTGGTGTGAATTATGAAATATGAATTTTAGGATATGCTGGTTTTTTTATTTCTGTTCAGCCATTGGCTGTTTTGAAACGCCACCTTATACTTGTTGATAATCGCTACTGAGGATATGACCCGGTCACTCTTCTCTATATGTTAAGATAGTGGATTTAAAATTGAGGCGAACAAAAACCGATTGATGATAAGTTGGTTATAGCTTTTATTGATTTCGGACAGACATTTTCAGGTTGATTGATCAGATAGATCAGAAGAGTCAGCCAAAACCTGCCATCTCAATAGGTAAAGCCTGGTTCTCTTACTTACAGATAAAGCATAGTCAGTGAGATATCCACTCATCGTTTGTATACACAGTCTGATTCCTATAGTACAGTCCATTTATAAATTAAATACTCTAGTAAAATAAGCTACAAGAGATTTGTGTCTCTCTCACCAAATAAAAACGGCTAAAGTTTAGAGAGTACGTCATCAGATCTATGAACAGACTGCGGGATAAATGTTCTTGCGAAGGACACTCATCATTCAGATGTTTTATCCTGTTATAATTGTTACCATATTGAAACAACGCTACAAGAGTCAGACGACGTAAAACAAAATGAAATACCGATGCAAAATATGTAAGCAGATTATTAATATCACTCTGTTAGCAACTTAATAATTTGCACGCCCCTCAGAATAAGAGCACTGACAATAGATACGTTATCTAAGAACACGCACTTAGAAGACGGTCATTTGTATGGGAAATAGCCTCCTATTGATATATCACAAATTCTATTCTTCTCGTTACTCGCCGAACTCACCATAAACTTTATTGTAGGTGCAAAAGTTAAATTCGGTCGCTACTAAGCGCACTTTTACAGTACAATGTGAAATACTGTTATCAGGTTGGACGCAGTTCTTGTTGTTATTGACAGGGCAGTATTATAGTATCGACATTATTATCGATATACGCTAGCGTTGATCAAGGTGGTCAGGTTTTCGACCCCATCTGTTAAAATCTTGTAGAGTCCTTCTTGTCTAGTGTTCAAGGACGAATCTCTGTGGAGATATATTGCACATTTTCTACACGTGTTTAAGTCATACGTATATTGTCACATAGTCTGTATCCGTAAGTCTGGCTAACACATGACACAGCTACACAGCTTGTCCGTTCCAGTCAGAGCTAACTCATGTTCCACAGCGTGTCCCCTCTAGACAAGTTTTGTTACATTATGTTACACATATACCAATCTGTATTGAAGGCGAACTAATATAGATGATACACGAGCTCATTTGTAAGCCGAGGAAACAACATTCACTGTTTGTAGTGAATTTCCTTTCTGACAAACTGTAAATTGATGATAAGGCCGAATGCACTCGTGGATGTGAAGAATTTGACTAATTTATGTTTCAAATGAATTCTACTGACATTCCGTTGGTCAATGATCACTATAATCTCCGCCTGACCGCCTCTAGACAGCAAACGAGGTCAGGCATGATACGTAACTTGTGGAGCTATCAGGGCTTGCCTCGGAAAGAGGTATATCTGCCTGCTGGCTACATTCACTTTTACATTTCAATGGTATGGTATGCTTTTAAAACTCAAACGTAAGTTGCCTAATGTCACGGTATTGAGGCCCAGGAAAGATTTTGTGTTAGCAGTATGATGTTCGATACATGAAATATTTATCCAGATATTGAAGTTTGCATCGGATATATTTTAAATCGATATGAACCTTACCGAAAAACGGTCCGAAATATTCTACTATCTGAAATTGATTTCGGAATTTTTTTTCAAATCAATCAAAACCTGATTCAAGAAACCCAAAATCCTCTATCTCAACAAAGTAAGAATGGATCGATAAAACCACTTACTTAAAAAGGTTTGAATTCGTCAGATATTTGCTCATCCTCTTCACTAAGTCTACAGAATAATCACTCAACTAGCCTATATTTACAACCCTACTCTACTTCCGGTTTCGTGCATGAATCCTTAAACACCCAGGCGATTTCTGTGGAGGGAAAAAACAATAATGATTTTCTTCATTGTCATTCTCGATTATCCCTTTTCTTCATAGGAGCAAAAAATACCATATTATTGTGCATTTGTTGCACATAACAGTTTAGTCAGTTGTGAAGCCCCGTTCATTTTTCAGTGGAATACTTGTATTTGACTCTTCAAAGAATTAAGAGCTGTGTTGCTGTTGACTCTTTGGAACTTTATCACTGTCATTTTAATGCAATGCCTTTGAGAGCGGTGTCAAACACGAACCAACCAATCATGTGTCGATCCCATAGTGTCATTCATAGAACAGAACCACTCCGTAGTATAGCAACTCCAGCACATGCCATGGTGTAAGGTGTTATTGGTGAAAGAAGTTTAATTCTGACCAAATGCACAGTATTGTCAACAAATACCAATGCTGTGGCATCACCGTAATGCCTTGAGACTTATTCATACCCCCACTTCCTGGAAATATCACCAGATTAAAAAATCAGATGTTATTTTAGAGAGGTTCTGCATAAATCTCATTTCTATAAATATATTTACGAACAGCTTTACATCATGGGAAATATACGTACACATTCATATTTGGTGTTTATTGAAATACAATTAAGAAATAAACCATTGATTTCTTACTGTAAATTAGTCAGCGAACTGCAAATGAGAAGAAAAGGTATGTTGTTTTGGGATAAGGTGACGCGGTATCCTACAATTGATGACAATTTTACTCGCAGTCATCGAATTGTTTAAGGTCGGAAATCAAACCTTTATTTCTAATCCAACACATTTTCACCTTACACCCTCAGATTTAACATTTGTAGCCTTTTCATTATTAAAACAAACCATGCTGTATAAAAGTGTAAAACCCTTCAGAGCATTCCTAATAATTCAGTTTTGGTGGAGAGTGGGGGCGGGGGGCATTTTATTTCCAGAGGAGGGAGAGAAAAGAACAACCAAAGTGTTGATAATCTATCGCAATACGAGGGTTTTCATACACTTTGTTGTCAAATACTAGTATGTTTATAATAATAGTATATAATTTAATGCTGCCCACCTCCATACAATTAATGTAATACGTGGGTTATATTTGGACAGATCTTTGTATTCATAGGGGCACCTGCAATACAAGGTTGTGTCAAAGGCAATCGCTATGACGTCATTCGTTCTTTCATGGAACCTCGTGACCTCAATCATTCTCAGAATGCGGTTAACGATTATAGGCTAGGGACCTTTCTACTCATTGCGTAATATGGATATCATATATATTTGGATATCATATATAGATGTGTTAGTGTTTCTCTTATTGACATGTTCGTCGCATCTAGCAACGTGTAACCTCGTCAATGATCTCGTGGACTACCCTATCGCACCTGGCTAGCGAACTAGTTATGAATAATGAATTATCGACTGTTTGTAGACATGTGCTCGCATGATCAAGCCAATTTGTGCCTAGAACACTGTTTATACCTCCTACGGGTCTTCGGTACAAATAGTGTCCGTTTATAGGAGCTGGTAGCGATTTGTTGGATTGAAGATTACAATGATTTTGTAGATTCAGGGCAGACAGGATGGACAACAGGAAGTGATTGTCTGACGGTTGTCCAAACTTCCAACCATTACTCTGTATCCGCGAACCGCCAGCACATTAACCAGGCGGTAGTTTCTCATATTGAGTTACGTCTAGAGTACAAAACCTAGAGTAAATCACCGAAGAATTACATCTGACCAGAGACAACATAGTTAACTTGTAACAGCTTTTCTCTTTCAGGTTGCTTTAACCCCAGCCAATTGACGTCAAATATATTTCACAGTTTATTTTGTCCACGTTTTTCATTGAGCTCTTACTGTATTTTCGTTAATCTACTTCCTCTGTGTGTAGACAGTGTAGCTCAAATTACGGTCCACCATACGATTATCTTTTTGTCAATTCTATTTGTGTAAATATTTGTTTAACGATCGAGAGAGGAATCTGATTTGCTGGATGGATGATTCACCAAACCAATAATCGTGTGTGTAAGGCCATGTACCGTGTAACATTGTTAGTACAAGGTCAAATAGAATTTGTTCGCGAAGTATGTTTGGGGAATCATTAACAAGATAAAGCTATTTGTTTTGTTGGAATGTGTAATTCCACTGGATAATAAATATCACACACGGCTCGCTGGTGTCAGGTATACATCCAAGCACTATTGTTACTCAAACTTGGCCACTAAAAGATGAAGGCTACAGATCGGAACAGAAAGTGGTGACATCTGGAAATTGGAACAAACACTTGTAAAAATTGATTATCTGTTAATATAGAAAATGCTTGTTAGTATAACATTAGCAATGTTTCGCCATCGTAGAAACCCAAGTCATAGAAGGACATGCACGTTTGGTATGAAGACAGATTGACAGGTAAATTACAGTTTCAAAGTTGTCTTCAAACGACCAATGACTCACCTGTGTCTCATGCAACAGCAATAGTTATAACTTCAAAGAGTATGTGCTAGTTAGATTACTCATTGTAAAGGGACATAATTATGTAAGATTAAAAACAATACTGAGGAACAATGTGAGCTCAATTGGTAATTATGAAAGAAAACCTCTGAGATTGAGGGTGCCCGTAGAGGCAATCTCAGCTAATATTGATGCAGTTTAACAAGAAGAAGAAAATGAAGTGAACAGCCACAAGACTAACACATGTGCTTTGTACATAACGCACGTGTGAAGTGCCCACCTATGGTATTTGTGAATTAATCGCGCATGGAGCAATGGGAATAAAATGATTTTGAGTTTCGTTTTTAATCCTTTTAGGTGTCTTTTCGACCGTTTTGATGTAAGAATAGGAATGCCTATAAGAGAGAATCTTTATGCTAAACCGTTGATATCGTAAACTCATATCGAGCTATGTGATAGATTATGCATGTGGCTTCGTATTAAATGTAACGTTTATGTTACTGTTGGAGTACATCCCTTATAACGTGTAAATAAAATACCGTTAAGAACGACATTAATCACCAATCAATCAATCAATCTAAAACATCTTTTAGATCTTTTCAATCTAAAGGTAATAAAAATTGTAATATCCTTAAGCCTACACGCCTGTTAATCGCGTACCTAATTCCCTAGTTTTATCAAATGTATATCTTTCCCTGCCATCACTTTGAATGTATGAATCCTGACAATAAATTGCAGGAATATGGTCTGAATATATCTGTATTTTCTCATATCGCCTCTTGCCTCCACACAAACGTTATGATGTTCAGAACACCCGGATGATCGAAGTACAAGAAAACTCAAATTCATCATTTATCGACTACAGCATTCACCACAAAGCCAATTTCTGTTACAAGAGGGCTATGTTGAGGGAAAGTTATCGATTTTTAAATGTAAACCAGATTGACGCTGGAGGGTTAAGTCTTTTATAATCTCATATTCTCGAGGCCAATATTTGCCATTTTCTTATTAAGTTAACAAATAGTTTGTAAATGCCTTTGGATTGTGGCCTGCGGTCTACACAACAGATGATTAGTCGACTGTTCTCTACACACTTCGTATACATTTCTGTAGAAATTGTTGTAATAAGTTTTACATTACGTGATGCAATATCAATCACTACTGCAATAATGTTACACAAAGCCTTGTCTTTGAAAACTTGATTGTAATTGTATAGAGTGTCTGATGCAATCATAAACCAATTACACCAAGCTAGAACATGTGAGCTAACCTAAAATTCATAGCGGTAAAAAATCACATAGATTTAATAGTTTAATCAACGTGTTCAACTTACCATCGGTCCTGTACATCATACGCTTCTGAGTTTCCATTCCACAGGCCTGTATGTTTTTAGGGATGTGCCTTTTATTTTCATGGGCGTGTAGTCTGGAGACGTCTCCAGTTGCTCTGGTGTTCCCAGAGCTAAGGGGCAACGCAAGGTCAATCTGTTAGTCGTATATTTTATTGCGTCGTGTTGTCCGGGTCATGTGATTGTTTGTTACCAGTGATGTCAAGGGTGGTTTCTTTCAGCTATTAGACTGGATCTCTGCCATACAATCAATCCACCTTAAGTTTTGTCTAAAGAGTTAATACGTCCACAATAACCTATTGTACAATAACCTATTGTACTTAAAAATTTACAGCAATCGTATAGAATGTTTAACAGACTGTTAAAACACCCCACTGATGCTTCTGTGTTAAAAAAGTATGTGACATCCTGATAATGTGAAGCACGGAACACTAATACAGATACGAAAGCGTGTATACTACAGCTTAAATACAAGGAAATCATAAAGACACCGATGCCTACATTATTCTCCGACGGCAGGTGATCGAACACACGGATAATCTCTCCGACAACAGCTGATCATATGGCCATGGCGTCCAGGACAATTACTCCTACGAAATTTGATTAAATGACGATGTCATTATTGCCGGGACAGTATGATTGGTTCAGAAGAGATCTTAGAAATTATCACAGTTATCGTCATCTGACTGTTTGTCGTCAAGGATTCAAAGGAACAGAAATTAGTAACAGTAGACAGTTTTCCTACAATGTTCTTATGAACACGAGCTCGACCAAACATCAAATTTGTAAACAACGCAGGAGATAAAAAAAATAAAAACGAAATGCCCAAGCGGTCCTATTAACCGTAATTGTTGCACGCGGAATACTATTGCTTAAAGTAAGTAAAAGTGATTCATAAAAGTTGACTTTTGTGATACACACTGATCTGTTAAATGAACTTGACAGCATCGCTAAGAATGTTGTCACACAAGTATTTTTTATAGCTGAGTGTGTACAACTATTGCCTGATAGAGACAAATACAACCTATCACAAATGAGACACATATAATCATGAATTCCATGAAAGACGTTATTCGAGAAGTGACTGTAGTTTATACAACATCACCTTAGGACCGCCTGGTTATTTCCAGGGGTCCAGGGCCCCATTCCACAAAGCAGTTTTATGCTTAAGTCAAAATGTTTAAGAGCTCCAAAATTTCACAGTTTTGCATTTAAAAATTTAATATTCACGCATTATTATGATAATGTAAGTAATTTATAATTACATTTAAATTTTTAAAACTAAATTAAGACATGTGGCAAAAATATTAAATTTAGTATTTTGACTTAAGTCAAAAAATGCTTTGTGGAATCTGGCCCTGGGCCCGTATTCACAAAGCTACTTAAGTATTTCTTAAAGTTAAGAATTATTTAGCCAAATTTGATCATGTAAAAAGTTATTTTTATGAATTTTAGGATCATACAAAATTAATCAAAACCCTGTTTAGGTATTTAAAATGGATTTTGGAAATTCGCTAAGTTTTTCTTAACTTTAAGAAAAGCTTAAGTAGCTCTATGAATACAGAACCTGGTTTGACATATTAATCTTACATTCTTCAAGCGGTTTTCATTTGTGTGTCACTAAGCAGTGCAAAGTTAATATTAGCCTTAAATTTTCAAATTGCAAAAAATCTGCTGTTGATGTGCATGTATAAATTGTGACTAAAGTTAGGAATTGTTTCCTGGAACTGGCCCCTGTGCTACCTTGTGGGTGACATCTGCTCTTTTCAATTTCAAGAAAAATAAGAAATCTATAACATGTATTAAACTAATACACTTACATAGTTATCTCAGTTGTATGCATATATTACAGTTACATGTACAGTATTCACCATGGTTTTAAAATATTATGGCAGATCAGGGAAGCTTTTGGGATAATGAGCTCATTGATGATTTAAATAATAAATATAGCATTACACTGTGTAGTTTGAAACCCATAGCTCCACACTCCACATTTCACGTCTGATTGGTTATCATTTCCACCATTTACTCTAACCCATTGTGGTTATCAAGCATCTCTGTGCAGTATCCTCTATACATGGATCTTTCTATTTATTTTTTGTCAAAATAGTCCCCATGATGGTTTGACAAATGCCAGACAAGCTCACAAAAGTTGAAGTGTAAATGAATGGGTCAATAGGAATGGAGGAAGTGTATTAAAACTCCAAAATATGGTATCCTTGTAGGTAACTCACCATTGCCATTTTGTCATGTTTTTTTTTGTTTTTTTTTAGGGGGGTGGGGGGGTCTTTTTTGGTGTGTGTGTGTTTGTTTTTTATATGCTTGCTTGTTTAATTGGAGAGCTATGCAGTGCTGAAGGCTCTTTCACTCACATAATTGCGCAGGGAACCGCCCCCCAATGTCACTGACCACAAATAAAAGACAAGAAAGATGCCACAATAGACCAGCTTTGTGATATTACTTAGCTGAGACAGCCCCTAGCTGAGGCAACAGGAACTTGCTTCCTATCACTCATTAGTCCCTTTTAATTATTTTGGACCAAAACTCATTAGTTAAAACAGCTATTTATTCAGAAAATTCTGGATTGATGGCAGTGGCTTTGACTTATATACAGATGCTACCCTTCAGACCTTTGTAAACTATAATTTATATCTGTATGAGAGAGTGATATCCCAAAATAACGAAAAATACATCAAAAATCTGTAATTTAACAAGACAGGGGTCATGGACAAAGCCTAGCCTGGGGTTGATAACAGACATTTTGTTCACATAAGCGTTTTTGTCTGGCTTTCTCAGAGACCTACCATTACTGTCGACCCTTCTCATTCCTTACAGGGGTCTAACAGACAAAACTCTTACAAATACTGTTATTTGGAACATGCATGAAAATAAATCAAGGTTAATTGGTAAATCAACTATTTAGTGAACTAAAACAACAGCCAGTTGATCTAAAGGCAATGTCCATTTGAACATTCAATGATGAATCATTTCCTCAGACCACCTGAGACGTGGTGCAAATTTTATTGATAGAATACTTTAGTTAGCTTAGAGTTTGAGGTCATATTCAAGGATACATGGATGTCACTTATATTATCATAGAAAGCGCAGTGTTTAGCTGGAATCCTGATTTAATCTGCTTGAAAGATTGCACGGACACTAAATAGCTGTAACTTGTGTGGAACAAAATGTATGAAAATATATGCATATGGAGTGGAATCTTGTAAGTAGTTTGCCTATATAGAATGCAATCCATCAAAGATATCTGTATAGCTCTGGGCAGGTAACTTCCACCATGAAAGTGATAGTTCTCAGGCTGTACATATTTGTCCATCTTCTATTTGATTTTTGTAGATTTTGAAATAGCACCAGGTGTTTTCACACAATATTTGTTAGCTTTTTTAAGTGGGGTTTAGCACTATACTCAATGGTATTGCATACATGCATATATAAAGGTGGAGGATTGTTTAATTCTTACCCTGGCTAAATTATTTATACAGTGGTAACCACGTTAAAAAACATACAATCAGTACATGGAAGGAGGATCAGTAATCAAACATTCTTTGCACTAAACCACGTCCACTGGTCACCCAGCAGACAGTGAAAATGCATGTCATGTGCCTTGTTGCAAGATAATATTCCTTTTTAAAAAGAATATCATGCTGAGCTGTGATTTTGACATATGTTGGAAATATAATGTGAACATAGCATCATAAATGTCAGGTTTACAACATGGCTTAAAAAGTGGACACTGAGAAATATAAAAAGGTATATAGTATATTTGTGTATTAAGATGTGAAGGCCAGTTTCTACACTCAGCTTGTACTCGATATGTAAAGCAATTTCAACTAAGGCGAGCGGAAGAATAATAGGATAATGTGAAAGTAGAGCCTTAGTCTAATCCACAGGCAATGAACAATAAAAGAGTGTAGCCACACAAGTGATAAATATCCAAGTGTTATAGTAATTCTGGCTGTGATGATGTTCTTCAGACACGTGGCCTATGATCTGTAGCTCGGACTCCAGGCAGAACTCTGACATTCACCAGACCAAGTACAAGCTTCCTTATTGCCAATATCCATGTACACACTCCGCCATGGCCTAATTTGGATCTGTGGAATTAAAGACAAAATTACCACTGGATGACTCACAACTGCGACACAACATCCACTGCCGTTCTATTGTACATGTTGACGCGACAGGCTTACTGCTCAGCCGTTCTGCAGGACAACCAAACAGGAATTGATTCGACCCGAGTGGGCGGGGAAATATAGTGTTGTGTCGGCAAGATTCCCAGACTAGGTCGTCTGCTGATGTAGAGATGCCAAATGTAATCGCTGGCATATCAGCATGACATAATAACTGATCTCTAAAAGCACTATGACGCTACGTCTAAGCGAAGAGGAGTGTAATCTCTACTTAACACAGTATCAGTCTGCATCATACCATCTCTATCTAGGCATTGTGTCATGAGACATATATAGCACAACCCCTATATGCTAATACAACTCGTAATAAATAAACACACTGAACATTTATAGCGTGATCGTCTTATACAATGCAATACTGATCTGATCTGCCAAGACAAACCAAACACGTAAATTGGCAGCCATAAATCTTAAGCCCAATGTTACTGAGCACATCATAGTATTACCTTGATATCCGACAGCATATCAAATCATCATTTTGCAGTAATGAGTCTTTCATCAACACATACCCATATTTCCTATCAAACATTTGGTGGAAGCTGGGTGTGTCAAATGGTTTCCTGAGTGGCTCAAAGACCACAACCACTCTCTCACAGACATTCTGATGAACAAAGGCTTAATGCTGATGTTCATGGGTTGGCGTGTCGGCATACTGCAACAAGCTCCATATACTAGTACTGCTCATATGGTTCAGTGGTTGGTGTGTCGGCATACTGCAACAACCTCCATATACTAGTACTGCTCATATGGTTCAGTGGTTGGTGTGTCGGCATACTGCTACAGCTTCCATATACTAGTGCGGCTCATAAGCTCAAATCCATCTTTGGACCTCAAGTATATTAGTGAGTCACAAGATATGTTGCTCCAGCAATCGCAGATGGTTTTTTATCAGGTTTCTTCTCGGTTTTGAATGTATATAAGTAAAGCAGACTGAGGAGTGGACAATCTGTCTTCGTATAAGTGAAATACCCTTAAGTATGATGTTAATCATACAAGCAAACAAACACATAACATTTCAAAATAATTTTACGGAGGTAGAAATGATCATCATGTTGTGTTGTGGGCTAATATAGTAAATAATGTAAGATCATATTACAGATACAGTACATCAGGATTATATACATAGCTGATACAGAAAAGTGTAGAAATCCTGGTTCATTTTGATAACAATGATTTATAAAACATGTATGTTGAGAACCGCAAGACAGATCTTTGGGCTGCATGGTGATGTTTAGAAATTTCACAAAAACATAAGAAATAATATTACAAAAAATCTATTTTTTAAAATTTAATAATCATCTCTGCCAGGTGCAAAAGTAATATTTCACTGACATTGAAAATGCAAGAGGTTTAATGGAATCTCCAAGCAAAGGGACAACATGAAACCGATCCGTTTTTGATGTCTGTATTGTGTTCTTTGGTTATCCAGTCTTGTGATTAGCCTGTCTCACCATTGATTGTTGCCAGCGACATAGTTTCTTTCACCCATTGGGCTGGTACAGTCGTATGAGTGAAATTACCTTAAATACTACCATATCTTTTCTTTTTTGAGATGGAAAAAAGAGATTTAATAATCAGTCAATCAAGTCTAGAATAACGTCATGCCTTTTCGAAATTGTCTTTAACAAATTTTACAGTTGACATTAATAATACAGAGAATATTCCAAAGTGAAGTAAAACAAGAGGTGAGTGTGACTCACTTAATCCCATTGGAAGTACTCTATCAATGTTCGAGTTAAAGAGAAACAAGCTAAAACATTCATTATATCCACTGCAACTTGGAATCATGGAAATAGTTAAATCTTATGGTTATCCAAACAGAAATTTGATCCGAATGACCCAATTTTAAATAGGAATGTAGTGTAAGAACAATGTGTTTCCCAAATTTGAAAAACCCTGTGTTAAGTGGTATTGTCTTTATCTTACAGTCCTCTATACAGACCAACAGACAGAAAATTTTATTAGAATGACCCCATTTTAAATATGAATATAATTTAGTGTCAGACAAATGTATTTCCAAAATTTGAAAACCCTGCGTTAAGCGGTATGGTTTAAAACATGTTCACGTCGTCTGGTATACTATTATTATTGTTATTATGTATCATTATGTTGCCATGGAAACCAAAAATTTGATTCGAATGGACCTATTTTAAATACATGTAGGAATGTAGTTTGCTGCAAGACCAATGTGTTTCAAAATTTGTTTTAAATGTGTTCACATCATCTGGTATACTACTATCATTATTATGTATCATTATGTTGCCATAGAAACATGAAGTTCATCTGATTCACCAGTGTTTTCCCTTCTCCACAGATATAGGCAGTGATAATTAACTCATACTCCAAGTACAAAGTATAATACTATGTATGTATTTAAGAACCTGTATAGCTTAAGTAACCCAAAGAAAACCATCAAATTATTATTAAGTACCCCCCAAAATTAGTCAGATCTGATAGTGTGTTAATCTACTCAATGTCAATGTTTTAGTTAAGAACCATGTAGATGTGTGCATAACATATATGTCAGTGCTATAAAATACTCAGGGATATAAAGTGACCCATTTGTCCATCTTAGTTTCTCGAAGCATATCTTTGCAACCAGTCCAATTTTTTTATTAAACTTTACATGTATTTTAATCAGGTATAAACAGTGCAAAACTTAGTAGCATACCTCACTGGTCCATATATGTGCCTTAGTTTAAATTCAAGCGCCTCCCTCAACAACCGTAATATTTTTCAACCAAATTTTATAATACTTTAACCAGGCACTTACATGGTGCTATTTGCCATTTTTACACTTTCCTTTATTCACCTATTCCAACGTTGTAGGCCAAAGGTTAATATGTTCTATGCTTTGGTTTCCGGAGCCTATCTCAAGAACCGTTCCATATTGTTGAACCAGACTTGATATTTACTTCAATCTGGTACTTATGTTTTGCATTTTTGCTATTTTCATAAAGAACACCTAATTTGCATATTGTAATCCCAATGGTCAAAAGGAAGTATGTATGTGCTAACTGTGCTTGTGTAAAATATTAAGAAAACTGCCCATACCTATGTTTACCAAACTTGACATGTACTGAAGACTAGTAGGCTACTGTATTGGTGTCTTTTTTATTTTTCATTTGTTACACTTTTAACAGTACCTTTTTCGCATATTGTAATTTATTGGTCTGTCATAACATGAACTTTGTTTTGTTGAGTATGTTAGGACTAAATGGCAACAAATGGGTAAAGGAAACTACATGTACTCTGGAAATAATTGGCAACAGACACAGGCAGGACAACAACAAAACTCGGAACAGAAACGGAGGCCCCTTATATGTACCTCTGAGAGCAAAAAGAAACTCAATCAATCCAAACAAACCGCAACAGTTATTCAAGTCTTGAAGTATAGGTTCAAACATTTTCTGGATAACATCAGTTTTCAAAAAAAATATTCTGACAAAAAAAACATGTCCATTTCATCTGTTCTGTGCAGGCCTATCTTTAATCTACGTTAGACAATTTAAACAATTCTATATTGGCTAGAATTATCTTTGAAACAAATGTACTGGGTGTATATGTACAAGTGACAATATAGTCTACATCAGTATGGTCTTGTTAGTTTTCCCCCCAAACTGCTGGAGTTATTTGAGCTAAATTTGGTATATGAGCCAATAACAATATTGCAATTCTGTAAGTGTGGCGAGTTCAATCGGTAAAGCGTCTTGTATTTCTTTACGCCTACACCAAATGTCTGTATATGTAACTATTTTCTATCGATAATGATGGTAATTAACCTGCAAAAGATGCGGAAACAAGACGGAACAAATATTGGTTTATAATAAACAGGAATCAATATGAAGGCCTGTACAACCATTGGAAGATCAATGTTTATCAGTACTTTTATCTTATGCAGGAACTGTAAAGAAATAAGTTGTATGCTTAAACCATGATTTGTTCTGATTGTTTCATTGAAATTTTACCATACTTATTTTACTAATATCTAGTGCTGAAACGATTAATCGAGTACCCGAGAACGGTTTCAAATTTGAAGGGGTTGGAATAGTAAAATCGCTAACCGAATAACCAAACATTTAACACAACCCACAACCCCTTAACAATGTCGGCCATGTGAAAAGAGCTGGGTAAATTACTTGCAGTGAAATCTGCCTCTGTCTTTTACTGGTGTCATTTTGAATAAATATGGTAAAATGGTTAGGGGCAGTCAGCACGAGAATAAAACTCTGGGGCAGATGAGGCCTCAGTCAGGGAGACAGTTCACAGACACATTAACCCTATATTCTATACCGTAAAAAAATATTAATG
Source organism: Mopalia vespertina (assembly GCA_030265115.1). Classification (NCBI taxonomy): domain Eukaryota; kingdom Metazoa; phylum Mollusca; class Polyplacophora; order Chitonida; family Mopaliidae; genus Mopalia; species Mopalia vespertina. The sequence goes on from JAQQZZ010077032.1 coordinate 14,778, forward strand.
AATAACAAAAAGTACATCAGTGTGAGACTATCAATAAAATAGCACAAAAATTAGGTTATTGTGGTCAGCTATGGAATTTGAAGATGATCCCCAGACGCTGCAGTCAAATGACTCTCAGTTGGAAATATGGCGGTTGTTTATAGACAGATGAGGCTGCCGACTTCATTGGAATTGTAAAGGCAAGAAAAGCAAAATAAATTTATCATAATTCGTACATCAAATTACACGATAAAAGTACAGCCAGGACTAATAAACAGCAGGTTTTTTTTTTATTGAATGAAAGCGTTCTGTAACACATATACACAAATATCTCATCTGGCTATACTGTAGGCCTACAGTACATATGTATGTACATGTTTGACCAAGTGCTGTATATACATAACGTGTACTGAACAGTATTCAAATTAAAAGGTGCGCGGTTACGAAAAATCAGTACCGGTGAACAGCACTACTAATATCACGCAATTTAGATGATTGAATAAGTTACATGTAGTAACACGGTATAGCTCTTTTAATATTTTTCAATTTTCTTTTCTCTTTTACTGCCTGTTCAGCATCCATGAAGAAAATTCTTATCATAGAAGACGAGAACAAAGTTCATTTGAACATTTTCTAAGCCAGAAATAAAGGTAAGTGAATAAAACCCAATGGTCAGTGAGTTACATGTACCAAAGTGGTTTCTAGATCAACATGCTTATCACCTGTATCCACAGAAACCACATGACATGCAAACAATTGATTAACTGATTGGTGCTGAACACCATGCTTTGCAGCGATGTTCTATAAGCTACCTATAAACACAACTATAAAATAACTGTGTTTTGATGGGTTGTAAAATAGTGTCCCTCGAGTGCTATTTGCAAAGACAATATGACGCATTCTTTAGAGACTGTACATGTAATAGACCTACATGTATAATAACTTTTTAACTTTCACATCCTATGAGATATAATTATTTAATCTTTAGAGCTTGTAGAAATAAACCGATTAGAATGCTCATCTGAGGAAGTCACTAGTTATGGTTATTCTGAAAAATTGGGTCAACTCAATTCTAGAACAATAACAGTCCAAAACTTCAAGGAAGACAGTGATCAAAGAAAAACAACAAAATAATGGATTTTGAGGAATGGAGGAACTGTTGTTATTAAACAAACTTTTAAACAAAAACTCCCTCATTCATTAAGGTATGGTACATAAATATATACAGGTATCTACAAAGGCACAATATTATGTTTACAGTGTTATAACATTTCTATCACAATTTAGATTTTTGAGAGTGTGTTGGTTAAAATAATATTTGGGTAAAACCAAAACAAATCAATTTGCTGGAATCTAGAGGGATAAAATGGTTAAATACTGTCATGGAATCAACAGCTGTATAATTTCCAAGGAATCTCCTTTTCATCTAAGCCAAGAGTGAAGAGAATAGAATATCTTAAGTGTTTGGGATGACCATTACCAGATGGGTCAGACTTCACAACAACTTAGGGAGATGAGCACGACTTGGATGACCCAAAAGCCCCCACCTACATGTAGAACTGAGAAACCGTAGCCTGTCAGACCAACAAGCTTACTAACATGTGGAGGTTTGGCACAGGAGGAAGGCTTTGTAAACTCACTATAAGTCTAGAATGTGAAATAGAATATGTATGGTGCTGGTTGGGAGCAGGAATGTGCTGTCTGAAGGAAGATACAGGGTAAACAACTTGAGGGTAAGGGTTCAGGGCTAGGCAGGGGTTGAGGTGTGGGGGAGGAGGATGGCGGAGCATGGTAGAGCTGGTGTACGGGCATCAGTGAAGACATGATGAGGGAGTACAGATAGAACAAGATTGCTTTACCAGATCTCCCCTATCAGCTGCTGTTCAGAAATTCCCTAAAAATTTCATTGCCTTTCTTACTTTCTATTACCTAAAACTCTCATTCTTTTATATATATTTTGAATAAATGAAGAGAGAAAAAATTGCTTGCCTCCACCAGGATTTGAACCCAGGACCATTGGGTTACAGGCCACAACACTCTACCGACTGAGCTACAGATATATCTCATATATAGCTCTTTTATATAAATGGAGGCATGCAAATTTTTCTCTCTTCATTTATTCAAAATACATATATCCATGAGTTGGGATTGACAAGCAGAGTTTTAAACAGTTCCACTAAAAAGGGTTCAAAAGTCTATACATTTGATCCTGAACCGAATTTATTTAAAAACTAAACTATACATTGAATTTGTTTCCATCCCTAACAAGTTTGATAGTATCAGACAAAACTGGGAGGTTTATTTTATCATTTCCTCTGAAATGACTGAATGGCTTATAGCTCTAATAGGATATGCATATTGTATGACCTGAAGATTTTATATAAGTTATGTTGTAATTTTAGCTTTTAGCAATAATTGGTCATTAGTTACTGTTCTTATTCATTGATAAGCATATAAGTCTCAAGTATTAAAACTATTAAAATAAAACATATAATTTTTAATGTTCTTTTGCTTCATTTTTGTTTACAAAGAAAATCCTTTCATCAGTATTGTCTTTTACATAACAACTTTTGGAGACTGAATGTTTCCTCAGTGTTAAGTAATGGTCACAGTATGTATATGCTTGGAAACTACTGTCCTTAGTGAGAAGTCTTGAAAGTAACAGAGTAATTGGAATGAACTTTCTAAAGTTTTAGGGGTTTGTTTTGGGACTTTACACAATACTTCAAAAGTTTATTTTATTTTTATGTCACTGGCATCAAGTATGAGATTATTTGTTTGTTTGATTGTATGATGATGGACTATCCATTTCACACTGTTCCTTGCTTAAATACAGTGGAAAACCAAGAGGAAACCTTGTCAAAAAATCACTCCCACAATTGCCTGAGCCACATCCTGTGACTCACTCATATACCTGATGGTCATCAAATGGACTCGAACCTGTGAGAGGTACATGTAATTTGATGTAGGATTAATAGGGTGAAACACTAACCACTAAATCAAGGGTCTGGGCCAAAAATAATAGAAGATAGAAGACAAAACCAGGGCGCAGAAACATAGCAATGTGAAACCAGAAAAAACTGCTTTGTGTTGTCTATTAGTTCAGGAAACAGGAAGCTCCAACCATGCAACCAAGCAAAACTTTAGGAACTTTCCCAATCAGAGATGGGGAAAAAGTTTGGCTGAGCCCAGAAGCTCCCATTTCACTGTGAAGGATGTCAGCTGTTCCCTACACAGAATAATCACTCTAGCAGACTTTACAGTACTGACTACCACAGTAATTCAAACAAGCAGTCACTCTACCAAACCTATACCAACAGAGAAACACTATCTTCTTGGGTGAGAGAAATATCTAAATGGTAAAGGAAATAGAACAGACCTCTGATACACAAAAGGGGTCACCAGTGTCTTAGCTCTGGGTTCAGGCCCCAATGGAGGCATATATTTTCCTCACTACAAATTTGTGAAATAGATTTCCTACTCTGATTAATTGTTTAGTGTCATTCATACTCAAAGGTTTTCACTCATATGGCGACTTTAATTTCCAGTGTCCAAAATGGTCATTTTGCTCCACTTTTTAAGCAACTGGGTGTCCAATTTTTACAGTTTCCCTATCTCCTGCATGTTAAAGTTTCCTAAAACAGGGTGTCCAATGGAGGCAATTTTTACATTCCACCTCTGCCTAAGCCCTTGCCTTGGGTCAAGAGTCGAGGTAATTGGCACTTGTCTTATTTTGTAATATTTAAATATTTACTTAATTTGGAGAATGAATATCGAAATTCAAAAAAACATTAATTTTAGGGTGCTTACTGAGGCATTTTACAATCTTTAAGCATAAAAGTGTTTCGTCAATCGATTTCAGATGGCTTTTCCAAGGATATAAACTTAATAACCGGAGAATTGTAATCAACTTAACAATGAGCAAACTGTACAAATTGTACCCATCTCCAGAGTAATAAATATTTACTAAACTTATCATAAAAGAGATGGCAGAGAACTTTATATGACTTTGGTTCAAATCATGTTATCATGTCCTCAATTCAGTTGTCTACTTGTTATGTATTTAATTGAAAGTCTATTTTTAGTTTAACAGTTTCATTCTTGTTTAATCATTTTGAAATTAAAGAGGTATTCTGAGCCTTCATATCATCTCTTATAAAGCCTCTTATAATGCCATACAGTTAACCTAAAATGGTTTTTGACAGACGAGTGAAGTAAGTTTTTATATACCTCCAGACATGATAAAAGACCAAAGACAAAAAAGTATACTGGCAAAGCCCCATGGATACAGATGTTGTCAGGTATAAAAAAGCCCAAAAGATAGATAAATAATGAAGAGTCTGGAAAAAGTAGATGGATATGAAAGTCAGAGATGGGGCAAGGGAGGATGTCATTCTAGACCAGCTCCCAGCCACCCCCTTAAGTTTGTCCTCCACTAGATATTGATATCACAGAACATCCTGCAAGCCTAGCTCTTAGAGCCCTAGAGCAATGTAGTCTGGAACAGGGGTTATCTATAGACTTGCCCAGCTGTAGTTTAGATGCTGCCAAGAGTAATGCAATCAAATGTAAGAAAGACAGCAACTTAAAAAAAGGACAGACATCCATATTCTAAACCTTTTTTGGATGAAAGTTTTAATATCTTGTCAAAATAAACTGTAAAACACCAATGGAAATATAAGTATTTTGCATTTGTTTATTTCCGGTTAATCATGACAATCTTCTGAAGGGTTATTCAGGGATGAAACCTCACCGCACTGGTGTGAGTAGAGCACCCTGCCCTTCCTCTCATGACCCCTAGCTGAGATCTACCATCAGTTAAGGTGCACAGTATAGCCCACGGAATTCAGGAAATACCAAAGTGCCTTAAGATATATAGCTTTTAGAGTAATTACTTAGATAGAGTAAAGGTGTTTGAGTGAGCATAGTTTACATCTATATATAACAAGCGTTTCCATCATACATCATATCTTCCTTCCTAACTATGTATCTATCCCCCACAGCTTATTAATCAACTTTTTTGGCAAACGATCAAGAAATTCTCCAAAGTTCCTCCAGGTTATGTTTATTTTTTAATCTGCAAACTAAAATTGTACAAGAAATAGAGACATATGTCTGTTTTAATTAGCGAACATCAGCATGTCAATGACCATATTTTGTTGAATGTAACCAAAATAGTATTTTTAACAGCAATCACATTTATTTCACCCAAAGTCAAACAAAGACCCTTATTAGTCATGGGTTCAATTCCCACTGAGGGCCCCTTTTCATGAACTAGTATCTCTGAACTAGGCTATCCATCCATATTACTTGTTATTTTCGTGACTGATATTTTTTATTTAGTTGTTCATCAATAACAATTTATATCTCCACAGCAATGGATCTGATTAACGTTGATGGAAACTATAGTGATACAGT
>JAQQZZ010077042.1:0-37783 GCA_030265115.1 Mopalia vespertina
ATATGTAACTAAGAGAACAATATATGAAATTAAGAGAACTATATATGAAATTAAGAAAACAATATATGAAATTAAGAAAACAATATATATGTAACTAAGAGAACAATATATGAAATTAAGAGAACTATATATGAAATTAAGAAAACAATATATGAAATTAAGAAAACAATATATATGTAACTAAGAGAACAATATATGAAATTAAGAGAACTATATATGAAATTAAGAAAACAATATATGAAATTAAGAGAAAAGAGAACTATGGCACCAAAAAGTTCAATAGCACAAAAATAAAATCCAAAATAATTTTATTCCTTTTGATTTGGATATTTTAACGACATTTTCTGGGCTTATGAGAACCCTATGCTTCGTTTATTTGGGATTCGCAACAAATCTGCATATCAATTTTTTGAAAAAATGCCATAATCAGGCTGACAATCTGCGCTGTTTCCAAGGATTTAGAAAGTTTAAGTGTAAATTATATTTTACATTACAGCCAACGACAATAATTTCAATGATAATTGGGGAAGAAGCAAATAAAAATATACCATCAACATGCTTACAAATCATACAAAGCTTGTTTATAGACAAAACATCTTTTATGCACATTTATCACAGAAAAAGGCGTTTTGTTAAATAATGCTGTGACCATGCATTCGAAGCAAATTGTTGGTTCTCTTGCCATCGTGTTGAAGACATTCTAACGAACTCTTTGACGAAGTAAGATGAAATAGCCTAGACAGGTATCTTGTTGGACGCTGATAACAATATATAATTAATTATAAGGCCCTTTTATATTATCACTAAACAACAAGTCAGCAGTTGCATTGGCTAAGAAAATTCCAATTTTTATAACAAGCTTAGTTCCCAAAATTATAAAGCTGGCTTGTCGTTAAAAACTCTGTCGTGAGTAAACAAAGTCCAACTCAAACGACTTTGGTGTCAATGTTAATCTGTGTAAGTTTGGTTCTAGACGAAGAAGTGATATCCGCCGTTAGTGTCGGAGATAAGGGACACTCCTATCGGACAGCTCCATCGTACAGACACCGAATACTTAAGCAGAGAAGAAATGAAGCGAACACATTGCGATGGACGAACTTTGATCCCGTCGATCCTGCAAATATCAGTAGTAGAATAGAATAGCAGAAAAATAATAATAAAAGAGCATCGAATGTTCCGGGGATACACCGGCGCCCCACTCACCAGATGCATTTACACCAAGTATAAATCAGGGACCAGTTGCTCAAAACCAAGATTAGCCGCTAATAACAGCTTAAATGACTAATCTAGGATTAGATATAGAATAAGAGCGATGTCCTCTAATCTAAGATTGAAATTAATATATATAGTGCTTTGAACAACTGGACCCAGCCCTAAAAAGGTTGATACAAATTTCCGAGAGTACTTTATAGCGGTATTTTTGAAGGGTGACTTTCCTACCATCTTTGTCCGTTTTCCTCAACCAATCACATCTATTTGACATTATCTCAATTTTAAGTGTGTTCTTTGGCAGCGGTAGAAACCGTGACCCGAGGTCGAGGCTGCTGCGACAAAAGCATTACACACCAGATCGTAGTATGAAAAAATATAGTAACCAACAAAATAAGGGTAAAGTATTTAAAATCGAGATTTATACGCTGTGTGAAGTTATACAACAAATGGCACTGTTAAGGGACTATTTTTAACGACAGACATAAGTATTCTCTATCATAGGCTCACTTGGCATTCACTTTAGTGTGGGTATTCTAAAATATAATCGATTCTACTTCCTACGTTGAGACATTGACTCTAAGATACACCCGGGCCATTTTGTTTTGCACCTCTTTTATTTGCTGGTCGGTGGCATACGTCGCCCCAAATATTGGCGGGAATTAATGCGCGATGGTCTGGCACAGTGGACGAGTTTTGTTAGTATCGTCCACTATATAAACTCTCTTGATAATAATTTGATCACAAAAAACTCGGTTGGCGAAGAAAACGCAAACCCTCCATCCCAATTTTAACAGAGGAGAAAAGTACTTACGATCGCCCACGTTTACACCGACGAATCAACCTAAATACGATAAAACGGAATATTAGTAAATTATTTCAGAGACATTACGAAGGTAAGAATAAGGCATGCACATATATGACTTTCTGTCAGGGATATAAGTCATTAAACACATTTAAACAATTGTCATTATTCTGGTCTGATTATCATCTGATCTAAAGAACTCCCAGTGTTTTGGTTGTGGCAATGAAGATCCAATGATAAAGTTATAACCTAAGTTGTGGTTCTCGGATTCACGAAAAGTCCCCGTCCCAGTTGTCCAATAGAAACCCAGATGACTCGAGGTTGTGGTAAACACCGAATGAAGCCGAGACAAGCTAGGTCTGCAGCAGAAAAATAGTTTGTTTCGAGCTCTGGTTGTAACGCCAGTATACCGTAAACTACATGCCGCGTTAAAGATAATAAGAACAAACGGTAGGTAACCTCAGGCTCGTCATCAGACATTGTCAGAATTACAAAAGCAAGTTGGAGAGGGGCCCTTTGATTGGTCAATCTTACAAACAAATCGACACCGTTTGTTAACGCTTGGCGTTAAATCTTCAATGCGACCAACAAAATAGAGCGAGCTTTTAGATCTGATCAGATTGCAATTATTCTTGATCGAATCAGAGATGATTAACATCAAAGATAAGAATTCAATGAGCACCAATAAGTGCATCTTCGCTAGCAAGAGTTTTATATCAAGCTACTACATTACAACCCTTGGAGGATTGATCGCATATAATCGTGAACGGCTTCCAAGCGATTGATTGGATGCTGGGGAATTCTACGCAACCAATTAGATGTTGTATTACGAAAGGATTGCTAGTAAAAAATACAGCGATAGTCAATAATGAAAGTGGGTGAAGTGTTGTCGAAAAAAGGATATGTTCGGGGTATTCAACCAACTCAATGATAGTATTGCATATGTATCCACCCCTAAGTAGAATCGATTATATTTTAGATTGCAACTCTCCATAAATACGCCAATAGTGCTTTACAAAGTTAAACAAATTGTCAAAACCTGAGCATAACATTCAACATATGTTATCAGCACTTTTATCCGAAACTTGGTCATTTTATCCGTCAGGGGGCGTTGCTATAGTTCTATTTATATGCGATTAATCTGCCAATGGTTGTAACGCAGAGTAGCTCGGAATAAAACTCCAGGCTTGATAAGATGCCCCTGAGATTTAGAATACCATTTGGTCGATGCTCACGGATATCAGTAATCGCAGGGACATTTTTGCGATGTGAGAAAGCAGTAAGCAAAAGTGTGGAGACAAGACAGAAGAATAGACTCATTTTATTTTGAATAAACGAAGAGAGAAAAATTTGCTTACCTCCACCGGGATTTGAGCCCGGGACAGTTGGGTTACATGCCTATTATATTTACAGATGAGTAGAAAATGGCGAAATTTTGATAATGATTGACAGGTATCTTATTTAATGACAGGAGTTGATGTATCGATTTAGGTGGGCAGACATTTTGGATAACTTTAGACATATATAGGGTTAGTTTAACAAACATATGTTAGGTGAAGACGGATCTATATGTTAACAATAAGAAAATATTTTTTGTAAAGTGATAGGTGTATGTTAGATGACCATGAAGGACTTTGACAACGGCTGACATCTGTCAGATCATCATGGATTATATAGATCTGGATCGACAGATATATTTTAGATGATCATGGACAATATAGAGTTTAATCGACAGATATATTTTAGATGATCATAGACAATATAGAGTTAAATCGACAGATATATTTGAGATGATTATGGACAATATAGATTACAGTGAACGACATATATTCATTAGACGTTTATATATATTTTTGAATTAATGAAATGAGAAAAATTTGCTTGCCTCCACCGGGATTCGAACCCGGGACCTTTGGGTTCAAACACATATTCTTGACAGTGATTCATTTGTTTAACAATAACAGACATATATGAATTTAGCCCTACAGAAATATAAGATGAGCATTAAAAAAAAGAGTGACGTTGGCAGATACACTCTTAGAATAATATGGCCTTTATGGAACCCTTAAGGTTCTTTAGTAATGGCTCTGGTGGAACCCTTTTTGGTTCTGTATGGAACGCTCACAGCAACTGTTTAAAGTATTTACCCCTTTGTCTTCTTATAATAAAGAACCGTTTTTGTCCTGGTTCCAAATAGAACCATTCTCGTTTGTAAAGAACCCTCCAAGAACCATTATTTCTAAGAGTGTATATGCGGTATGACAATGGTTAATTTAAAATTAAGAGACAGATTTACACACAGGGTTAGTATAAAAATAAGTTATTAAATTGTTAAAAGACAGCAGATGCGTACCGGTTTATTCTAGCATAACATCTTGTAAGTGGAATCGCTACAAAGAAGAAAATAAAATCCGGTATCATGCATTGTTAATTCTCATCCATTCCGGTTAACCAGGAGGAACGACCTTTCTGATCGTTGACATCGGTTCTTATACCGTGACCACAAACAAGTGAAAACCTAGAATCGGCTGTGGCGTTCTCTCGTGATCATTGGGTGTGGCTTCCGGTAGACTACAGCCAATCAGATTGGATCTTTCAAAATTGGCTAAGATTTTCTTAAGTTGTAAAAACGTTAGTGTAGCTTAATGACTGGTGGCTCAGAAAACGAAGGTTTGGACGAAAACGGATTTTATTTACACTTACTTTGTCGCCCCAGCATCTTTTGTAGAAGGAAAATTACAAACACACGTTTATACTGGATACTTTACGGTATCAATTTAGGAATAAATAAACACGTTTATTTAGTTTAGTAGGTCTGCCAGAATATTATGTTTGAAAGACGGTAAGGATTGTAAAAGAAAAGTTTAGATTGTAATCGTATTTTGTTTTACTTGATAAGCATATTACAAGCCATACAGTTGTGTCTTTTTCTTACTTAGTACGCAACTGTTCTAAAAATGTGATTCGCGTAACAGACACAACATGTAATTGAGGAGGTCGAACACTGGAAATGAAAATCACCGATCATTTTGATAAGGGTCGGCTGAGAATGATATGGCCGATTATTGCTGTGAGGGTAGTCCTCTAGCCTCCTTCCGTTTTCGATTTAACATACTTTAACAAGCTGTAAAGCTGTCAATGCGATGGCAGTTCCGGTGTTACTGGCAGAAGAAAACAGACAAAGCTTAAGCTACGCTACTCGAGTCTTCCTGACCTTTACAAATAAGCGAACGCTACTCTGATTCCGTACTTTATCTTCCAATATATACAAATTGTGGGCCTTACCTGGATTTAAACCATTTCCCGTGAACTCTGGTGGGTTAGATCGACCCATAAAACTATCACCTGACGTCCATTATACCCTACTCAGTTTTGATCAATTTAGACTGTTTTCCCGATTTGAGAGCGAAATTTGGCGGGTCATGTCTGGTTGTCTCTCAGTTGGGAACCCTCCCTCTGAGTGTTCAACGAACAGGACAGAATGTTTTTTGAGGAGGTAAGAGACCACGCAGGCTACATTCTCATCTATATAGCTACTCAATCGAGCGCCACCTACTGCTCAACGTTTAATCCTTAATTCATCCTCGTATAGTGATTTTCCATATAAATGATGTTAAACCTTACCTGATGTCTGAGGAGTTGTTGGTGTGGTTGTTGTTGTTGTCACAGGTTCGTCACTTTCGTCCGCACAGTCAAACACTCCGTTATCCACCAAACGGAGATCTATACAGGCGCCGTCGGAACACGTGAATTCAGATGGAGTACACTATAGAAATTGAGATATAAATGTATTAAACCAATGGCAAAAATCTCGTGTGGACAATTTTGGCAACAAGAAGCTGAACATACAAACTTAATTAGAACACCAAAGTTAATACTAGAAATCCAGAGACGGTTGACTTAAACTGTTAGATATATGAGCTTGTTGAAAACTGTAGCAATGCAGAAAGTGAATATCTATATAAAAATTGGTGATAAATTTTATCTTCAAAAAAAGACAAATTTGGCAATAGAGAGTGATGAAAATACGTAGCCTACAAGAGAATTCTAACACAACTTCTTACCGTTTCCAGTGGTATTGTCTCTGGGGTGCAGCTCAGTGGAAGAACACTTCCCTGGGCGTCCAAGGCTTGAAACAGATAATTTTTTCCTGATGTTAGGCATCTTTATATTTGTGGAATATGCCAGTTGACCACAATCACAGTTAGAAATACGTAGTGTAGGCGACATTGTTTTCATCGATCATGTGGTAAAAGTGTCGACAGTTATCTTTGCGATTTGTAGATAGGATTTCAGGGGATAACTCTCATTTGAAGAGTTTTGTTTGGTCAACTGATATGTACATTTCTCTCAACCAATCAAAATGCTGCGAATAAGGGGACGTCATTACCATACATCGTACCGTGAGATTGCACCTAAAGTGATAGGTGTGTTAATAGTTCTTTTCGTTAGATTTATACAACACTAATGGATTGAACAAGCAAAGATTAGAATCTTCCCTGTCCTATGTCCCGGATATAGGGTATAGTCTGCCTTCAAAAGCTAGATGATATCGGATCGTTAAAGAATGGGGCAATGGGTAGGTTCAGTACTGAAAATGTTTCCCCTGGCAGTACTTTGATTGTAGTACCCTATTTGAGCTGATTACATAAGCCTTAAACGACATTTTGAAAATGGGTAACATAACCTATAATAAATTCTGGACAACCGCTTCTTATTTGTGATAAACACAACGTTTCAATACATATACATGTATCATCATCAGGTGTAAATTAAAACCTGTTGACGAAACAGGTATTTGTATCGTAATAGTTGGTTCTGACTACATATGCTCTCTTAAATCACCAGTGTCCTTTATATAATTGTCATTGGCTTGTATTGTAAGTTATAGCAAAGATATTATTACAAATATCTACTTACAGCAATATCCACAAGTCAAGGAGCAATATTCCTCCATATAAGCAGCATCCGCTTCACACTTCCCGTTAGCTTTCCTTGCTGCACATACTGACAGTAAATCCCGACACTTATCTTTATAAATGAAAATAACACAAAATTGTTTATATTATACATGTGTCTTGAATAAATCAAGATAGAAAAATGTGTTTACCTCCAACGGGATTCGAAGCCGGGACGTTTGGGTTACATGCCCAACACTCTACCGACTGGGCTACGGAGGCTCACAGCAAACGAGTCCCGAATTCTAACATACACATGTATTATATCTTTACATACTAGTATTTAACATCATCTGAATCGTTTGATACACGAGTGACAATGTCTGGTCAGCAGTCGCCACGCCAGGCGTTTTTGCTTAAACTCATCACGTGTTTTGATTTGCCTTGTCGTGAAAGGGGTAGATGGACATTTTTGTTTACAGTATAAACAAATTGCTTGGTAAACTCTTTTCTTAAGCCACGTATTAGTCGATGTACGTGATTGATTGATATGTGATTTGTGCCGTGTTTAAGGGTATTTCAATTATATGACGGCGGTGTATACCAACAATAATTGAAAATTGCATAACAAAGATGTGAAGCGTTTCCATAATTTTGGAAAGTTAATTTTCCTCCGTGGCTAAGTTAAGACAGTATTGCTACTCTTCAAACAAACTTCCCTCAGAAAAAGGGCCCATACACATGTGTTTATACCAAGTGGTATACCATTGAGTGCATCCTGTTAATGTGCAGCAGAATAATACATGTACTTAGAAGTCGGATTATTGGTTTTGATTTTGGGGTTTGATTTTTGAGGTACAAAATAATATTTTCAAAATAATTAAAGGCAAGTTGTCCAACAAAACTTGAAAAATTCATAAAAAACAGGTGGAGATATGTTCCGATAATATTGAGTAAAGTATCAAACATTTGTAGCAGAGCACTTACCTTCGCATTGTAATCCACTATACCCAACTGGACAGTCACAGCGACACGTATCGGGGTTAAATGTGCCACAGTTCTGACAGGCTGTTATTTTGCACTCTCCACAGTGGTTTCCTTTGAATGGCAGACGACATGTACAGAGAGAGCCGAACTCACGTGCGTTGCATAGACACCCTCCCGTCACAGGATCCACTGACTCGCCATTTAGACAAACTTTGTTGGTAGTCAAACTGCAGTCAACCCCTTTATAGACATAAATATTACTACTGTTATTTATACGTAAAAAAAAAATGTAAATATATTTAAACTCACCAAATTTGGAGCACAAAACAGGTGACAAAATGAGGCGCTTGGTGAAGTTAAAGTTAAGATGACTTGCTATATACCAATCTTCAAAAAGATGGAAAATTGCAAAATGCAGGTAAGCTTTTCACTGTAGAAGCGTTAAAATAGGACAAGGCACCACATCAGTACGTGATAGGAGTATAAACAAAGTTTGGTTTAAAAAATATTAAACAGACATATATTCATTGAATTTTAAGTCCACCAATAGGAAATCTCTCTTCTTTAAGTAAGTAAATATCGTCATGAATAATCAGACAATTTCTTAACTTGCTTTGCACCCCAAAAAGATTTCCAGTAACAGACTGGGTACCACCTACCACCAAAGCCGACTGGGCACTGACAGCCACAATTCCAGGCGATGCCTCCATTTAAACAAGCGGGATTACACTCGCGATCTGAAATTTGATAAACAAATGAACACAAGTGTTACCAATCTATTCCAAAACACGAGGACGTGGTAAAATTTTATTACTGAGAAAAGTGTTAAACAATTCGTGGAAGTATAGGCCTTCCAATGTATTTCGAATTCATTTACCGGTCAGTAAAGACACAGTAGTCGGTCATAATGAATGCATTTAAAAAACGGGTCATTTTGACCTCCACAGATCCCGATGGTATGTGTTTTTTGAAACCTGGTTGAAAATGAACCTGAGTTCTGTAACTTAATGAAAAGTCATATAAATAATTGTTTAAGTGGCATTTAGACGTTGGCTAGCAAATAACAAGTAATAATTTTTTTTATGGATAACAACTTCTTGGTTTTATTGGTCACAACGTTTCTATCTCATTTTAGAAATCGTTTTCAAGTGTATATTTAAACCACTGTCATGTATCCTCTTAAATCTGAAGACAACCTGTACTCAACCCACCATATAAAAGTGCCCATGCTTGTTAAATATGTACACTTGAAAACGATCAAAAAGTTGTTATCCATAAGAAACACTTACTTGTTATATGTCATATAAATAATTTATTATTTGACTGTGAAACTTTAACCAACTACGCATCCAAGTGTATCTATGAATGAAGCTGTAGCTTTACTATGAGCATGCGTGTAAATAATAAAAAGCACACATCACATATTAAATGGAAGAAAGTAATGGATAAATTTAACAACCAAGTATAATCAGTTCACATGTTATAACATGAGATAATACATTTGATCACATTTTCCGAATCATTATAGAAAATAATACACAAGGAGATAATATTTAAATAACTTACTTGTCAAAGGTGTGGAGAAATTAAAGGATATTCCATCATTCGTTGATCCGCTTGTCTGATAAACCTAATTGTGAGAAAAATAATTAAATAGCTTTAAGACATTCAATTCAAGAGCAATAAAGAAACGGGTTTGTTTGCTTCAGAGTATAGGAATGCACGAAATGTGGTTAAAATGTGGCTTGTTACTGATACATTGAGCCATGATACAAACGACAGTGATTGATTCGTTGATTGATTAACAATAATTGACACCTGTAAAACCCTAAAATGTTAAGTGTTATGAAAATGCTACAAGAGCTAAATAAAGACAGATTTGCTACTCTCCAAACTCTCTTTAGTCACAGAGTGACAAAATACAAGGTTGCCGATTCCAGCCTTACCTTGACGGTCACTGGTTCGGTCAAAGGACCCTTGGCTAATATAAATTCTCTGCTGTTATAGACCCAGGCTGTGCTTGCAAAAGACACCTCAGCTAAACTTGTGCTTGATATACCATTTCTAACATTTCGCTGAGCCAAAATGGCTTGCCCATCCTTTGACCACAGTTCTGAAAACACAATCAGTTGAGTACTAGTATAACGATTTAAAGAACCGCTTGACGTCATTTTAAGTGGTCAATAGTACACTATTGCTTCTTATTCTCTATAGCCGTCATTGCCTTGTAAACTGCAATGGCTCTTATAGGAAGATGCTGATGATTAAACAATGCTATTTGGGTGTATCATAGGATAGATAACACAGCACAGACTGTTAGCCTTCTGTTGAGGGGATTACAACGTCTTTTTCTAAGGTTTGGCAATTTAAATAAAAAGTAAGTTGAAATCCATAACAGTCTTCTCTGTGAAAGCTCATTCCAAATTCTAAATACTTTTAAAAATGTGTAAGACAGTTATTATAGAAATATACAGTATACAGGTGGTAATCCTTACTTAATACTAAAGCGATCCCACCTGAAGGGCCGATCAGCGCTGATTACACGAGCTTTCTTACCAAGAAACATTCTAGGCGAACGTTCTCCTTGTTTGCTCATAGAGATTTCAATGTTAAAAGCTCCAACTGGCAGATTCACAACGTCATGCCTCTTGTCTGAAAAAAGCAAAAAAAAAAAACAAAAAACGAAAGGCTCTTTAAACATAATATTTCGAAATACCAAAGCCAATTGACAACGTCCGGAACACACATTCTTTGTCTATTCGAAAAACCATTGTTTGGTGATTCTTACACCGTTATCAAGTGACTTGATAACTGAATCGTATCCGACAACTTATCCTCCTTCAATGTACCGCTCACAGGTGTGAGTCACCTTGTCGACCACATGTGTGACTCCGGCAGTCACTGGTGTGGTTTTTACGAGGCTTCCTCTCGGTTTTCGACCGAATTAAAGCCAAGAATGTAGTGAAATGTGGAGAATCCGTCGTCATATGTATAAGTGAAATACCCTTGAGTACGACGTTACACCCACATTCAATCCAACAAACAAATCCCTTGATAACAAAAATGCTTCGAGGATGCGATTGTTTAACAAGTTGAAATATCAGAGGCGCACTGGTAGAACTAGTTTTACTGTACAAGACGGTTCTTTAACACGTTGCTAACAGAGATCTATGATTTGATTTGAACAGAATATGGAGTTAAATCAATTAAGAATCAAATATAGGCCTAACCTTCTTCCAAATGCATATCAATTCCGGAACGAACGTCACAGGTCGTTTCATCTCCGCCGCACACACCGCATTTGTCTAACGACTCGCCGTTTAATTTTCCGTCACAACCAAACGCCTTAAGAAAAACATAATTGATTGATTGGTGTTTTACTCCATGCTTATTAGGATATTTCATTTATATGACGCGTTGATTCCAACAATAATTGACACTGGCACAACCAAGATTTGAAGCGCTTCTTTAATGTTGGAAAGAGAATGTTCCTCCAGTGCCTAGAAAAAACAGCATTGCTACTCTTCAAACAAACTGCCTTTAGCTGGCTTAAGAAGAACAAACACATTTGCTACACGTCTGACTACATAATAATGGCTTTACCAAGAAATGATGGTATTCAACGCACCTTACTTCCAATCAGTTAAGAAAGGAAGTATAGAATGTAAATTAACAAGATGGTCTACAAAATTAATAATGATATATCAATGGGTTCATACAATGCACGTATAGCCAAAGTTTAGATACGGCAGTGTTGTGGTAATAAGTATATTTATGATTGTACATGCGCAAGGTTTTTCTCTCAATATTTAACTGCGACACAAATAGCCATTGTACAAATTATACGACAAAGCGTTTAAATATAAAAGACAAATTTTACCTTTTTTTTCAAGATTTTTTAATGACACTAAGTAAGTGAACATATGAACTGTGTCAATACATTTAATTTGTTGATTTTACACAAGTATTGTAATTTAGAACACGCTGGACGTTTCGACACTTTCTTTTGTCATCATCAGTAGTCATGATGATGGCCAAATAAAGTGTCGAAAACATCTCTGTGTTCGGAATTACACTACTTGTGTATTTTACTAGACTTATCAGTGGAACAACAGGTTTTGATTAAGTACTTGAGCAACGGTTAAGTAATCAAATCTGGTTTATTTTACTTACCTTACAGTAACCTCTTACACAGTGACCTTTGAATCCAGCATGTTTATGCCAATCAGATCTTTCCAATCCTAAGTCACATGGTACACCGTCGTCATAGAGACCCCATTTGGTATATTTTCCGCTTTTTTTACCATCGATCCTTTCACATTTTACTTCACACTGACCAAACCCTTTAAAGAATAACGGTAGCGGATTGTTTAATCAACAACTGATGAACACACCGCTGACAAATTAAGCAGTGTACCGATCCCTACCTCCATTCCCTTAACAAACATTAAATAATAAAACAGCCCATTTAAAAAAATATTTTACCCAATATATCAAAGTGAAAATAACATCATCATTGTGGGGGGATCATCATATCATCATCTATTGTGCTAGTTATTCGAGGATAATTTGATTTTATTCAGTAAAGTTAATCAACTGACAGTTTATTTATAACTATTTACTCGGTCTTCCTCCCTAGCTACTGAGTTTAAAGGCTTCCAATCGTGTAATTGCCCTACAGCGGTAGCTCCTGTAGCATGATGCATTGTGGGAGACGGGGACAGGCTAGGAATATGGCGGCTTGACAACAAAAAGTTGGACCGTGATGTTTCATTTTTTAAACGCGGATTCTTGACGATTTAAGGACGCAATTGTAATAAAAAATGTATCACAGCGTTCAGAAGACAAAACGTAACTGGACAGTAGTTAATGGAACACATA
Organism: Mopalia vespertina; assembly: GCA_030265115.1. NCBI lineage: Eukaryota > Metazoa > Mollusca > Polyplacophora > Chitonida > Mopaliidae > Mopalia > Mopalia vespertina. Next base: position 12,781 of record JAQQZZ010077042.1, read on the forward strand.
CAGGTCGTGTAACTTAAAATTACACGATTAGGAGCGTTCACTCTCTGTATCTCTTCGGCTACATGATACGATAGACGATCAGAGACACAGAACTCTGCATCTATCTTCCTTCCCTATTATGTCTTACAAATCGACTTACCACTTGTCTTGTAACTCTCTCCCACAGGACCAAAAACAGTGCCGTTTAGAACTTCATTTCTGATCAGTCGACGACAGACCTCCCCAGCCCTGATAATCCGGGTCAATGTATAGTCATCTACATCCCCAGGACAAGCCTATTGAAATACGTCAATGGGCTTATTATTTTTTCGATTAATTCCGTAAAGTTTGTAAAAAATATATAGAAAGTTAATCAGTGTTGGGCCGGTAACCCAGACGCTCCGGGTTCGAATCGCGGTGGAGGCAACCAAATATCTCTCTCTTCATTTTTTTCATAATATAAAAAAGTTAAGGTTCCTGTGTACTGCGTCCAGACAAGGAAACCGAGTAACGATATATTCAAGAAATAGATTTCAACACCGTACCTGTGTATTTCCTAGCTCCGCAATAAATGCCTCACCGTCGCAGTCGGGGCTGTTTAGGGGTCTACAATAATTTAATAAAATGAAATAAACGTTAAAAGTATTACATACTACAGTTATCATTGCCATGATGTAAGCACAGAACACACACTATAAATAAACTATTTAAAGATTTTACATTTAAATGTGTTGGTAGTTATAGTGATTCTTTTCAGAAGCGGAGAACTCTAACTGGGATTTTTTGGATGGCGGTGGTGGTGGGTGTTTGTTTGTGTGTGTGGGGGGAGGGGGGGGGGGGTAAAGACCGTAATTGCTGTTATTTTGTTTCATTGTAAACTACTCGTACCCATACCATAGTGCTATTATCTCTAATAGTCTTATCTACGAGAAGCGTCTGACTTACGAAGGGTTGGTACATTTCCTTTCAGACACTCTGGCTCCGGTTCCACACGATCGACTGACTGGAAGTAAGGGAGAGAACTCTGACCATCCTCCGGCTCTGATCGGCACAGGATCTGTGATGTGTAGTTCAGCGTATGTCAAGCAGCCACCGTCACTCTTGAGGCAGGCCTGTTTATGGCAGAAATAAAATTGCTGAATTTATTAATTTTAATTTCGTGAGACATTTGAGGCTACTTGAAAAGAAAAATATGGAAGGTAGAAAGAAAAAGACGTTGAGATTACAAACTATTGCATGTGATTTGCCCACTGACTAAAAAGTCATCGTACCTGTTTAGACGTCACTTAATTTACATTGTTAGTGCAAACCGGTCGAGTGAGACGCATTACTTAAAACGACAAATTCAGTTTTGATAGGCAAGCTTTTCTCGCCTAAATCCAGCCACTGTTAAATGGCAGATTTCTTATCGTGGAGACATTCAAGCCATTAAGTGGTATTAAGTATAAGTTATTAAGCGGTTATCCAGAAATTCTATAATAATGGTATTAAGTAGTTTCTTTTTACGCAGACTGAACCATTGGTATAAACCAGCATCATTACTTTCACCCTAGGAACCCACGTGGCGGATCTCCATTCTTCGACGTGTACGGAAAAACCCAGGGCTGCTTACAAAGTGTAAACGAATATTGATTTAAGAATAATTTAACGTATAAGTAGCTTTAAAAGAACTATATTGCTCTGTATCAATATTCGACACCATTCTCATACAGCTGTGATTTGCTGGATGACCACAGCATAGTTTACGATAATTAACCGAATATCACTACCCATCATTGTGCTGGTTCATGACGAAACAGTGTACACTATGGAGGTAAGACGGAGACGTTTTTAATCAAAAGTTTTCATAACTGTATTTTTTTTCTTTGAGAACAATTTCATGATTAATTTTAAGCGCCTTGTCTGCATAGTAATCTCCTCTTAATAACTAGTGACGAGACCATCTTAATCATTCTAAAAATGGGATCGAATCATTCTTTTGTTGTTGTTGTATACCACGAAACATTCTCTGTTTCGTCAATGGAGGTTAAGCCCTCTGGCTAAGGGCAGTTTGTATAGAATATAACTGTCTTTACTTAGCACTGGGTGAAAATTAACTTTCCAATATTATGGAAAACGCTTCACATCTTGTTTGTGCTAGTGTCAATTTTGTTGGAAAACACCGCCGTCATATCAGTGAAACACCCTTAAGCTCGATGTGAAACACCAATCAATCAGTCATCGAATGGAGGTTCAGTCTCACCTTGCCTGGTCCACAGTATGAACCCTTGATGTTCAACCTTTTGACATGCATCTCTCCGTATCGTCCGCCAACGTCTGTGTTCAGACACGCATAAGACGAGCAACTGTCCTGAAATACATGTACATCGAGGGTTGCATCGTTTTTAATATATATTTATGTAGGATGTGAATTCTCCGGAGAAAAGCTACAATCCCCATTTACAACGCTGCATTGATTGTATACTAAAACAGATATAATAGCAGAGTGGGAACCCAATTTGGGGAGGTTATCCAATTAATGCCCAACCACGTCCACTTGTATGCGGTTCGAAAATGCTAAGAGAAAATCTAAATAAGGAGGGCAAACGTAACTGTGATAAATACCACACAGTTTAAAATAAGTCCATTCTTCTTTTAATCTATAAACAGAATTTTCCATTTTTATACCATTGAGTGTAGCAAAAATTTGTTATATCTACTGAGGTTTGATACCTCTGTCTTCTTTGTACTATAACACGAATTATATGTGGTTAGTAACTTACAATGTTGATGAGATGTGGAAAACTGTGGTAATGGAAGCTTTGTCCGTACTGCTGTTCACAAGCCTCGTCTTTACTCACGTACATTCCTTTAAAACAATATACATGTTCGTTTGCTTGAGGGAAGATTTTACTTTCTAATTAGAAATCATTGTATGAAACAAAATCAGAGAGAATACATTTTACTCTTCCAAACATCTTCCAAAAACACAACACAGGTTATTATTTCTGCTTTAAAATACATACATTGCTTAGCATCGATGGAATCATAACTGCGCGATGTACATTACAAGAAAAAATTAAAAACACTTTTCTGATCACATCTCTAAAGCTTTAATATAATTTTTTAAAAATATTTTCGTCTGGGGAACTTCGTTTAAACACTTTTTTCAATTTAAACATCAAAAAGCTTAATATTATTACTAAAGGTGTATTCACATAAGTCTGGTTATTTACAATTCCATACCTGACAGTAAACCCTCAAGCTGAATGGTAGGTTCAGAGGTCAAGGTCACGGGTACATTCTCCTCATAAAGACAATTGCCAGCATCCGATCTGGGATAAGAAATAGTACGAACATTTAAATGTTTTTTTTAAATTTTATTTCCTGTGGTGATATTTTACTTGTTTAATCGAAGAAAGCTTGTGACAAAGCGAGGAAATGTTATACTCTTTTCGAATAAACCTCAAGCGATTCTGGTACATAAACATACATATACAAGCGGTCAAACGTAAGGAATCCTAACACACAGGAAACAAACAAGAAAAATATTATTTAAGTATTTTATTATTAAAGTATGTTATTTTGCGGAAATGTTTAAATTCGGATGGATTCATTCGAAGCAGCTCTGAAGAAATCTTACAAAGTATACTCTCACCATCCATCGGCTTTATACAACGCACCAGATAAAAGAATGTCCGCTTCTCGGGGATTGCCAGAGCAGGGTTTACTACTAAACATCCAATTAAAATCCTCTATATGCCGCTTCTACACAAAATCTTCATACAGACTCGAGAAACTTGCTTTTCGGCAGCCCGCTAAACCGGCGCGGCTTTACTTAGGCCTAAGTCAAAACAACTGCAATCTGAAACGCCTCAAATCATATGACCTATTTGACCCTGTTTGCAGTGACCCTGTATATAAAGTGATACTTACTGGATATAATTATGAGCACTCTCTACAGAACAAGGCGACCACCCGGGATTATTACCACCCATTATACCACCAACTTCATCTCTATTAGCCTCACAAGGTGTATTCGATGTATGCTTCATGTCGAACCTGGAAAAAAAGTTGATTGTAAAAATATAAGCCTTGAAATGAAATACTATTGCAACCAGCCATCGCCATTCTCATGTATCTTGGCTACGGCGCGAGACCGTGGCTTAGTGGTAATCGTGTCGTACTCAAGATACGTCGATGCAGGAATTTACATCGACGTATCTTGAGTACGACGTCAAAGCCCAATCAAACGAAGAAGACAAATCGCATATCACCAGCCCTGATAAAGTTGCCACAGCGAGGTATCACTATTAGACAAATACATTTGCATTGGGACACATTATGTACTATATTTTTACTTTATATTTAAAGCTATCAACTTATGCACGTGACTCAAATGGGAAGAAAAATTGGTGACAGAGTATCAGCCTCTGTGGTAATCTAGTCCACCCTGGAATCCCTTTAATTGCTCAAGCACAGGTCCGTTTTCTAATAAAAACATGATAAAGAACGTGTTTTGGAACGGGAAAAAAACTGTACTCAATCGATTGTTCACAAAAGAGTCAGCAAGTCAAATATTACCTTCTTCCGTTACCTATAGGCGGTATAGGGTCTAATCCACTAAATCTGATCGAATCTGAGGCGATTTGATAATTTTGACATACGGCCATCTTGACAAATCTACCCAATCAACAGACTGAAATGCGACGCGTGACTGGGAATTCCCCTTTTCATATACTAACAACGTCAAGCGTGTATAGCTGTATCACCAATAAAGCGTAAGACTGTGCATTGACGATACCTGGGTCTAGGGTCATTGCGTTTTTTAAAAGGCACATTCCTTATCAGACCTTTTTATCGTCAAAACGCATAACAAATTTTGTTTTTGGCTTCATTCAGAAACTTACTGATGTCCCAATTCGTGCGATGCGATGAAACTAGCACCAAAAGATAGATCTCTGGCGATGGCACAGTGTTTACTCTGCTTACACACAGCTCCAGTCGCTGATCGACCTCCAACATCCGGGTTAGCCACACTGGAAACAGATAAAATATTTGATAAAATCTCACATTTTATTTGAGTTCCTTTGCATGTTCCCCGGCTCGACAAATGAATCTTTGACACGAGCTCGGAGCGGATCTATTTTGTTTCAGTGAATATTCACTTTTCTATAAAGCAATTTCACAATAATGATATAATTGTGACAAATCTTTAGAATCCAGCCCATTTTGGGAAGGCCTTGTTTAACTCACCCAGTGTGTATGAAGACAACGTCATAGGGTAGACCATTCACTTGGTTATTACATACACTCTTCAGAATTTTGTGAATTAAAGAATCCACGACGTACCAGCTCTGAGAAATACATAACAAATGACAACGTTATATAGGACATTTGGCTCCAATATGATAGAGGAAATTCGATCCGATTGATACCTGTGACCTGCAGAGTAAACTGTAGTGTATTAGTATAGGCCGCATTGGCTATATATGTTACGTAGTTACTCCCTTTTACTTGAAATGGACAAAGGGATATTTTTTTCTTTTTACTTATTAAGAGCAATAAAAACGTGCATGCCCACTATTTTACGACAATGCCCGATCAACTGAGCTTTGGTTGAACCATGAAGGTATAGGAGAAGGAGTAACAACTCGCTGGTCGGGACAGGTGACTGTGCTAGAATATCCCGATGTTCTATTGAAAGCTGAATAGATTTGACTGCCAGGGTATTGCTTTGATGTTTAATGATCAGTTACGACAGAAAAGAAGCTTGAGATATATATTCTCAGTTTTGTCAGCACCCTTTATGCGTAAAACAAATGCACCAAAGGGCATCGATTTGTTTTATGCGCATTTACACAATTCGTAATCTGTACCTTTCGCATTATCGGGACGTAAGATAATCACATACAAGTTTTTTTAAAATATTATTTTGTAAAAGAAGTTTGACAGTTTTTGTCAGTTTACACATATTTCCGCATTAGAAGGATTTCCCAAAATTTGCATATTGTTTCATACTTGAATGATCTATTATATTTTATAGGCTAATTGTGCGACGGTGACACGGTTTGAGTAAAATCTGGTATTTAAAAACGGAAAATGTACCTATTCAATTAACAGGGGAAATCTTAAAATTCATCATTTTAAAGTTTCATCTTGAATAACTTCCGCATTTCGGCGAGAGTCTATTCATAGACAGTGAAATAGATTGTACTGTGTTCTTATTACATTCAATCTATCTTTGGCGACAGTTAAACCAGTCCAGAGATATTTAAGTTATAAAAAGCAGTGGCCTTGTGTTTCCTTTGACTGCTACTAATGTTTGTTGATTGTTAAAGTATACACTATTTAACCCCCGGAGCTATGAAAAGGATTATCGCACCACACATTGTTTTGTTTGTTGATACTAGATATCCTGTTGACCATAAAGCATATAACATCCCGTGAACCCATATGTGCGCATGCGTGAATCGAGCTGTTGAGCGCAAATCGTGTTCAGTCGACGTTGAAGAATCCAGTTGAGAGGCGTCTTGCGGAATTGATCATCGCACACCTCGAAGTGGCGGAGTTGTTACTCCTTCTGCAATACCTCCATGGTTGAACACTAAAACGGCAGCGCAATTCTTTCCCAAGTATTACACTCTCTCGAATGTAAACCACCCTAACCTATACAGTTTGTAGCTTTTTTTGATTTTAAAACAATCGTGCAAAATATTAAACTCACTGGATTGGTCTCGTAGAAATGAACAAGTTTGAGTTGTAGTTTGATGTCGTATCCTAATTCCGGTCTCTTCCAGTCGAACTGAACCTATACATACAGCGAAATCAAACACATTATATATAATAGATAAAGAAAAGTCGTTTACACATAAATGCTTTGCATAAATAATTCTTTAATTGAACAACTTTGTTATTTTATACATGACACTCACTTATTTTGGCAAAATCGACCTGATACAAGTTTTAGTTTGAACACGAACGTACCCCATTCCATTTGTTGACGATAAAGTCTAGTTTTTGCTGAGGTGATGTCATTCCGCGAGCGTGAAGAGCGGCCGTAAAGTCAGCGTCCACATAAACACCTATCTCTACATTAATACTCCGGGGTTTATCTCCAGTCGTCTGTCTGCGCCTGCGCACTGTGGTCTCAATATCGGCGTCTTCAAGATCGATAAAGGACACGAATGAAATAACTATATATATTGGTAACTATTTGTAACAGAAACTTTTGCAGTTATGGTTAAAATTCCCCTTAGTGTATACATTGGCAGCCACAATTTGATATTTATTATCCTAGTTGATTCAAAATATTGTGAGTAATTAATTAACTTGAATGGTCAATTCGATTTACAGCTCTTCCGAGCGTGATCAATAAATTAAATCAATTGGAGAATCTAGTTAGAAAGGGGAGGCTTTGCTTAACCAAATGATTTTCCGCATTTATTTCTTTATCTATTAGAGAATCCACCAAGTATCCAAATTAACATTATTTAGCACTAACTTGAGACCCGGGTGTTATCCTTCTTTGTTTATGCGTGTCTGTATTGCAATAAGCACATTAATACACTTATCTCACAGGGTCTCATACAAGCTGTATTCGGTCCAATTTTTACCTTCAAATCCATTTGGTATTTTTTCTACCAGTTTTCGGGCCACCATGAAGTGTTTGTCCAAGTTATTGGTCGACCGTCTTAGCCTCTGTAGGTGGTCTGGTAACGCGTGGACATGATACTGGAATTCATTCACAACCAGTGTACCCATCTACAAATATAACCAGTAAGAGATTATTAAGAAACCCAGAAAACGAAGTATGCAAACACATGTACCTTCAGGTCGCTTGATGCAACATACGGTTTTCACTAAAGTCTTCATCATTTAAAGTAAAACATTCAAAGTTTATGATAGTGAAAAATATTATTTGATATTATAATTACAACGAGTTAATCTTGAGCATTTAATTAAGTTTGTCAGTGGGCTTAATGGGGTAATTGAAAAGGTGTTAGAGGTTAACGGCATTATTATAGCAGCCTATTGTGTCTCTTTTTCTCATAGGTTGACTTGTAGTTCCAGTGAACAAAAAAGTAATGTGTCTAACACCCCAAACTCGCACTATTCCCATTACACCATTTGACAGGATCCCCACATGCTGTTCAATAAAATGTTGTCCAAATTGACAGCCAATCTTTAAATGCCAGAAACTTCAGATTTTGGCAGATTTTACATAGAAACCTGCTCATTTCGCGAAAACTATACATCGTAGTGACTTCAAATTTGTTCAAATTTAAAGTGAACAATATGGGTTAAAACCACCATTGATTACTGTTTATATTGCTAAGTTTTGTACTTTCCCTCTTTTCATGTTATTGACTATACGCGATTTCCTTTCTTTGGTCAGTGCAGATGGAATGCAATTTTATATCAATCCAAACTTATTTCTTACCACAGTTCCAGTGACGTCACAGGTTGAGAATAATGCCGATCCTCCATGGGAAACAACTTCTCCCGACCAATCACAGTCTCTTTCTCTCTTGACAGATACATTAGACCTCACTTGATCCCCATCACTGATTTGTACTATAGCGCCTGGATGAAGGACACTTTCCGTTTGGCGCAGACTCAAAACAAATGTTTCTCCAAACGCCGTTAAATTAAATTGTTCATCTTCTTGAAATATTGTGCTTCTCTTTTGTCGTGAGCTATAAAATGATGTGGTATAGGATTACTAATGTGTTATAACTGTGCCATAAAAAGGCTGGTCGATTAATGAGACATATTACGATGAATATCATTAAATAACTGATCCTTCGAGACGGTGACTAGTGATCGAGAACACAGTTGGGCACGTCCATTTCTCCAGGCATTAAGCAAATTCTTTATCATGTGCATGTGGAGGAAAGAATTTCACAGATCTGTGATAAGTATCCAATTTTAGGCATGTTTACGGTTTGAAACTATACATCATTTTGCATTCTTCTGTGGTTGCTAAACGCTTTCTTTAAACAAATTTAAAAATGAATTGACCTCTCAACCCCTTTCAACCGTTCTTGAGGACTAGTTTAAGGGATACTTCATTTCTCTTTCACACTTTTAGGTCTTGATTTCTGCGGTAGGACCCACCATTGTTTGTTCTATATAACTATACAAGCAATGTTTAACAATAGAGGTACGATTTTGACAACGACTGGCATCTCATATTTCTCTCTCTCTATCCAATATCAATTTATGTATAGTCTCAAGTTCCATCTTATTCCATATGTATTTTGGGCAATATTTGCGAATTCATTATAATAAATGTGCTACAACAGGCCATATATGTTCATTAACACATTCGCTTGAGAATAGACAAAGACTGCGGCACTGCTTTATATTAAACAGTTGATTTATTGATATTCTTGTCGGGACCAGACTTCGTCCAACAATTAATTTATACATTTTCTCATAAATTAGAAACACATATATCGGAAGGGTTATCTAAATAATTCACTACAGTAACTATATATAATTAAACATGGCCAATAATATAAATGTTGGAAATGTACCTTGTTTCTTTGCTTGTTAGAGACAAACTCGTGACGTCAAACTCAATGAACTCATCTTTAAATTTGGTAAAACAAATAAGAAGAATTGGCGGTTTAATAACATCAGTTATGAAGATTTGGTATTTATTGGTCACCTTATATAACGTTTAAAAGTTACAAAATTTACTAAATTTTCACATTCGTGGAAACCTTCTAAATCTTGCGTTAAATTAACATTGCAGACTGTAATAATCTCTGGGATTTTGATTTTGATATTGCTAAAAGGTAATTCAGGTAGGTGTGAGTTGTCACCAATAACCGATTAGGGATTCTTTAGTTAACAACTGTTTTTGCAATCACTTTATACAAATTTGCCAATAACAATAACAATACAATATGTACACACCTTCGATCAGTCCAATGCTTCGCGCATGCCGTGCAATATGAAGCGGAAGAGACTGATGGGTATATTGGGAAGCATGCGCAGTGACCTGAAAATGAAATTTTAAAGATGTAGTTTGGCTGTATTGTATGGTAATCTAATATACAAACGACCAACGAAATCAGACTATCGTTAGACCACAATGACCAGGAATGTATTCATACGGTAATATTGGGCAGAAGAGACCTCCCCTCCTCTAATAACAATGATGACCATTTTTGTTTAATGTTCAAGATATTATATAAAATCCAACGTTTGGTTCAAAGCATTGCTACACTGAACAACACAGGCAAAAAAACCTGATCATCTTTGTTATTTGTTGAGAATGAAAGTTCTTATTGGATTTATGTTAAACTTTTGAAATTTTAGACATTTGTGTTTGAATTTATTATCTATTCAACATGCGAAGATTATGAAAAGAAAAAGAAATGATATCAAACATGTTAAGATGTGTTTTTGCGAAGAGATATTTTAGAATCTTCATTGTGAAAACGTCTATATCTGAATACATTTAAAGGAACCCATTAAAACACTTTTAAATGACTGTATTTTATGGTAGCGTTAAAACTGACCCTGAATGAGGTGGTTCCGAGTCATTTATTTTAGACATTGTAAAAAAAAAACTACATAAGTATAGAGCGGATTGTTGTCCAGGACCAATGGAGCGTAAACATGAAAACAAGTCTAATAGCTTTGGATTCTTTATCAAGAATCGTCAGCGCTGAGTCAGATTTGCAATAACGGTGCAATTATCAAACTTACCTCGTGTCGTTTTCTACTGAGTCAACTCTAATTTTATATGTAGCCTATATATATACGCCCTAAATCAGAGGTACACATAGTAGTCACGTTTGGTTTCATTGATCAGAATGCTATTGTTCTCTTTACATGTAATTTGCTGTTGTTTTTTTTTTTAAATTTTTATCTTGTTTGTCAGGAGAAGCCCTTGTGGCCATTGGCTGTGGCTAATCCTGCTCAAATAAATAAAGAATTAAATTAAATATTCATGTTGAAATTACTGTTTAGAAATTTTACTGTTTTATCTAAAGCGTGTTATGTTCAAGTTCAACAAAAGCAGGGTCATATGTTCCCTATTTATTTCGCTCCTGATGATGGCTTTATGGCGAGCTGGAACCTGGATTTTTTGTCCACGATGACTCAATATTAGGGGCATAGGTCAATTTATTCCACACCAAATTTGGGTGAGGTCATACACTAGTGCTTCCAGTGTTTCAACTAGTCCCATGAAAAGCAACTTTTGTATTTAACAAAACTAACACATATCCAGCTGTCTGTATCTGTTATAATGGTGAACATACCGAATGCTCACTTTATCAGATATGATGGAAACATTAAACGAACACAACGCACGCTTAAATGTGTATGGTGGAGACATCACAACGACTATTTGTCAGTCAAGTAACCTAGCAGAGATTGTTGTTAGATACGGTAATATAAAGAAAGTTGTATTTTTGAATTACCAAGACTGTGATCTAAAGGGTTAGAGTGTGGATGTAGAATATAATTAGACAAGTTGTAACTATAAACCTGTTTTCTATTCACAAACTCATATAAACATTAAGAGATAATTTCCACACACGTCATATTGTGGCTCATAGATGCGGGTGGACGAATTGAACACAATACGATTGATTTTAATCACATTCTAGTTCAATAAAGGACAATGTTATTGAAAACTAACACTGCTTTAAGGTGACGGTCAATGACCTGGAAACGTCCCATCTTATCTGCACGGAAAGGTTGATCAGCTATAAACTAAATCTATATTAATTGGCCTGATTTTAAAAAAAAGTGTATTTGTTTAGGCAGAACTTGTTTATACAGAAATCTCTAATCTCATCATCCAGCTTGAAAAGCGATTATACTGTTGGGTTGTTTATCATGATTAAACGTTTTAGGGACAACAATGCTGTTCACAATCAAATATTTCAGACAGTGCTTCGTTCAGTCTTTTTTTTTAAGCTGTGATCAATTAATTATTCTTATTGCAAGTTATAATACTGTTTTTTTTTTAAAATTTGGCCTTAGACCTTTGTACAGGGAAAAAATATTTATATATATTATTCTTATACATCAATGAAAGTCCATGGTGTGTTTATTTGTTGTAACGGAGTTTACATTACATCTAAATGTACAGTTTTACAGCTTAACATATTGGTTTATCTTCGTGGCTAAACGAGGTTGTACGGCAGAAGGTTTTAATACTTTACAAAAGATAGATCTTAAAGAACAGTATTCCAATCAGCTGTGATTTAAGTATTTCACAGATGGTGTTGAAAGTTTACAGTTAAAGTGTGTACTCATGTTCTATGCTGATAATTTACGTAATTGGCTTTTCAAAAACAGAACGTCATTTAAATTATATAAAAGATCTTATGCTATTCCGAATGTTCCTCGTTTATTTGAGATGATTTCACTCCTGTAAGCTTGGTGTCGCCTCGTGACAAGGCGAGTTCTATTCCGTCCATTTCGACTTTCTTGATCCGAGATAATGACAAAGCTCTGGTTTAAATACCAGTTATCTTTTTGGGGAAGACTGACAGCACATCGGTTTCTCTGATAGTTTTCTCGTCGATACATGTCGTTTTTTTGTTGTGGTTAAAGATAATTAAACAATAAACAGTTTCCAGTATCTAATGTATTACTTGCACACCTATCCTGATTGTTCTGCATTGTACTGCTACGTCGCGTACATACGTGCCAGTCGCTATCTACCTTAGATTCTACATCTTTCTTGAGTATGGGCGAGTTCATACATCATTGTAGTACCATGACTGGAAGCTTGTACTGTTTAATTTTTGTGACAATCGAACGAGGGCCCAACTCCGCCCAACAAAGAAAGGCAACGAGTAAGCAGCTGAATCATATTAATGTATGACAATCCGAAATGAAACAAAGAAAGTACACTATAGAAATCCACACATATATATCTTCTATTAAGTGGTAAATTAGATTATAAATTCTATGGTTTGAACTCACGTTCGCGTGTTTATGTGCAAGACATGGTGTCTAATACAGTAACTGTACGTCAAGACTTTTTGGAAAACTTAGTTGTTTTTGTTTGTTGTCGGTTACAGTTAAAATCAGGAAACCAATATGTATGTTATCTGCTGACATTAATGAATGCCCGTGGCATTTTAAACGATGATATGATGATTGAACAACATAAAAAACAAATGGTACCTACCAATTCAACACAGAGTGTCAAAGATGTGAACAGGAAGAAGTTTCCGCACATGAGCATGGCTGACATAAAATGAATGTCTTTCTACTGCAATCTCTTTGCACTGAATGCTCTGGACTACCGATTTGTCGATGATCAGAGATCGTAGTGGTTTCGGGCTATGGGTGTTAAAAAAAAGCCGATCGGTTGACTGCCACACCTGAATGCCTGCTGACTTTTGTTCTCTTTATAACTGTTTGCTGTTCAGGATGTCTTCAACACATGCAGGGGAGTATTTTGTAAGAGCTTTGTCGTCAAGCCAAGTAATCCGGACAAAGACGATTCTCTAGCAAAGCAAACACATGTGTTGATGGATACTAATACTTTAAAAGAAATAAAACAACATCTAGGTATTACGATGCAGTTAAACTAGAATGATCAGAAAGGATTAACCACGCAACGCAAATAGACTATACTGATATTTTCGTTACGGATAACGCTTTCTTAGTTTGAACAGATTCTAGTTCAGACTAGACTATACTGATGACATGAATACTTAAAAAAAAAAAACATTTCGATGAGATATCCCAAAAGTCTTTTAAATTATAGTTAACAAAGTATATATATTAACCAGAAAAGGTATGCAAGCCTTCCTTTCCCCGACAAAAGTAAAATAAACTAGAAACCAAAACAAATGCCCCCCTCCCCCTCCCACACATACACAAACACACCTATTTAAGGATAAGGATTTTCTAAGAAAACAGACTGTTTATTTGAGCGTTGATGTAGTAGACACACCTCATCAGATATTTTAAGATAAACACCACCACAAAGCATCAGTCAGTCACATTTCCTATACACAGTCATGTCAAGAAATATGTATTTAAAAGTAGTTGGTAGTTTAAAGTCGTTGGAATAGCACCATGCCGTTTTAAGACAGAAGTTTTTTTTATGGATTACAACTTTAGAAACGATGTCGTTTGTAAGACATTTCATCTATAGCCTACGATTTTCTCAAAATGCTTGAACAAGTGATCAGTTGTAAATATGACAGAGAAAAACACAGTTTCGTAGTTGAGAACAGAATTTAAAAAATAATAAGATGCTTGGAAACTCTAAAAGCTACAAAACACCATTTAAAAAGTTCATAGGCCTACTTCGTGTATTTCAGTGCAACAGTTTACATGGTCAAGCTGCCAACCCGGTCGAAATCTCCCGACATCCCAAGTTATGTACTGAGGTTCCCATCGGGTTTAGCAGCTTGACGTTGACGTCTGCTTCTTTCAATGAGAACTTGAGTGTTTTGGACAGACACATGTATTGAAGGCCCGGCTAGGCAGTGACCCAAGTTCGAATCCCGGAGGAGGCAAGCAAAATTTCTTTCTCCACAATACAAAATATATAAAAAAAAGTTTCGATGGAGAGAACAGAATCACTAAGATAGACGCACCTGGCTACTCTACCTGTACTTCGTTTTGTCGGGATCTCTGCGCACTGGTCATTTACGCTATATCTATTTTATTGCGTGTAACTTAACAGAGATATGAGTGTAGAATTTATATTGACCACGTTGCCATTTAGGTCAACTTAATTCATAAGTGGACAGCCAAAGGCGAGGCAGATATTTACTGATGATACAGTTCACCAAACCCATCCAATCTACCCAATGGCGTTCGTAGAAATTACAATTTAAATATACACGAAGTATAAGTATAGGTACATCTTTTATGTAATTGGGGCGCCATTTTGTGTCTCACTTGATGCACAATAATCAATATTTGGTCTGTCGAAATTATGGCCATTTTGAAAAAACTGGCTTTACAGTACTTCGGAACCTAAGCCAAGTTTACGACGTAGATTTCAACCAACGAGTTACAATAGTCGGATTTTTGTCGATATCAGGCGATCTTCATGCAGTTCAAACTAACACAAATTGACAAACCTATCAATACGATCTCCTGCTAGAAAGATAAAATCATTAAAACGGGGGCGATATGTTTTAATATAGTTGTGAACTTCTTTAATTTTATTTTAGCACGATTAATTCAGTCTTTTAATCCTGGAAATAGGTTTGGATCATAGGCACCAAACTTCCGCTCTCCTGAACAATTGATTGTGGTTGGTTTTGGAGGGAAACAATAACAAGACGAGTAGGCCATACATATTGGCCTTATTTTATGATATATTTAGTTAGAAACATTGTATGGTTAGGATGAGAATTTGCTGAAATAGAGTGGAACTTGCAGATATGATCAAAGAATATCTCTTCCAAGCAGATCTATAAAGGTTATCATCTTGTAGTTAATTTCCTTTGATTTCACCTAGTATAGTTGTCGACTTGTCTGACAAGACTTCCGTTTGACCATTACATTGATCATTTGGCTTTCTTTCCAATGTTACGTTCAGATATACATGACAGCTATAGGACCTGAGCGTAAAATCTGTAATGACAACTCAGCCCTATACAATCACCACATCTGCTTAATTGAAAAGACGTAAAACAAAATCTGACAAGCTAAACGTACTTAACTGCACAGAGAAAACTATGAGTAATTGGGTGATGTTAAGAGGATGTAAGTTATTACAAGAAACATATTGGATGTAAATTTTGTTTTGAACAAAGGATTGTCACACTGTTTGTGTGCAAGATAAAGTTTAAAGTTCTCAACAACCGCAACATTATGATTTTGACAAAACGCAAACAAATTAAAATAACAAAGCACAAATATATGGAGACCAGACTTTTTCACACATGTTAAAATTGTTTTTTTACATATGTAAAACAAAATCATTTATTGTGAAAAAGAATTTAACATATTTCTAATAAAGATAAATGTGATAAAACGGCTTGCCATTGCCCAGTCCTTTTTAGTAACTCCTGCTTATAACAACACAATTAATTCTTTAATAATTGTTGCCTCTATGTTTTTCATGTTTCATGTTTTACAAACTAATTGTACAGATGTTAGTAGTATATAAATATTTCAAGTTTGACCATGGTAAACGTGAAAGAGATAGTAGTAACTGTTTGAAACGTCGTGGGAAACACTAAAGAAGAAGTGGATGTCCACAAATCTACGCTTTTCTTAAAGCAATAGGTAGGATTAAATCGGAATAGTACATACAGGAAAAACACACGCATGACCTAATACATTCGTTACGTCATAAGCCCGTTTACCTTATGGTTTGAGGTAGGCAGTGATTTAGGCCTACATTAACTGCTCTAGATGACAGTCGAACATGTGGGAAGCGTCATTCGTCCTAACAAAGAAAAGGGTGAAAGATTAATATGTCATGTCATGTAAAAAGCATGACATGACTGGTTGACATAATAACTCTGGATCGTGACGTAACGGCTCTGCGAAATCTACTGCCAGTGTCTGTACTCGACGGGATAAGCATGGTGTATTTCTATTCATTGACCTTCGATACTGTGGATAACATGGGTTTGTCTGTCTTCTTTGAGACTTAAATTAAGTTAACAGATTCCGCAATTCATTGTGTTAACTGATAAATGGCCCCGAGAGTCTTTATTAAAACCACACTACACTAGATAACAGAAATGCTAACAGAAATACACGCCACATCCGTAAAAATAAATCAGCTACAGGTAAATTTTTCGGTCTATAAGTTTAGGACAAATGATCAGATTATTCCAACGTTGCTTACATTTAGTGGTGACATGCACATTTATCTTGAAATTTCTTTGCCTGCTGAACTAAAGAACATGCATTGATATTCATTTATTCAATCAAATTCATTTATTGAAGTTAATCTTCATATAGTCTGCAGTACAGACAGCACTGCTGCAATCCAAACAAAGCCAGATGACGAGATCGTGAAATTTGTGCTATAATTTCTAGTGTATTACTCTATAAAGAGCAATGGATCGGTGTGTTCAAGCGAGCGTGTCCAAATTCGAGCGTCAGAAATGCCCCACCCCTTAACTGTTCGCTGCTGAATAAGTGTGTCCTAGTATTTCAAAACTCTCTTACGGCAATACCTAGGTTCACTCAAGCATATGATGAAATGCCCACTCTCCCCCATGAGGTACACTTCCCTCCCTCTTCCCATCCTTCCTCCTCCCATCATGATAGGTTTATTAAAAGATCCCTACGTAAACAACCCGTAACTAGATTGGATCTCCCTCGGTCATATGGTTCATCATGAATTTATTTCCTATATTTTTTTTTAAATATTCACAACAATGTATGTTTAAATGTGCTTGTGTAACAAAGTTGAGGTGGTGATGCGAACTTTTAATAGAACGACGATGAAATGAAAGACCAGGTAGCTTCTGCTGATGGGTGGGGATCAAGTACGGGCGTGACCCGTGTCCTAGAGGAGGGGAGGTGAGGGGGGCTCCGGGGCATCAAGTTCGAGCGTGGATTCTGAATTCTGGACCGAATTGTCAATCTTGTGCAAAGGGCGGGGATCTGAGTTTGGTTCGCGTACGAGGGGAATACTCTCCTGGCGGTACAGTGTGCGAGGATAGGGGAAGAGGAAGCCCATAGGGGGGAGGGGCGTGTATCCAATTCTTTCAAAAAGGGTTAACAATAGCACGCTCTATTGTCAATTTTAATAAGTTACCACTAAAACCATCAGTGGCATATTTCAACAGCATTTACAACATTCTCCTTTGCCATACTTTGCCTTTAGCAAAGCATCAGGACATAAGGACTGATTTTGATGAGTGTTGTTGCATAACGGAACCCGTTTTGAAATATTAAAATATCGAATTATTTAGAACTACGGGTACCCTTTGATGCAATAAGCACTCAAAGGATATCGGATACCCTGAACGGAAGGCTCTGTATCCTTCACATTCTCTCAGAAAGGGTGCAAAAGTCCTGGAGTAGGCCTACCAGTTTAATGAGAGATTCAAATATGTTCATGGTTTTTTTTAACAACACTCTCCTGCATGATGCCTCTTCCATGTGCAAGTTTTACCACAAAGAAGCTTCAGTGTTTCAATGTTGCATATTTGTAATTGATGTGCATTGAAGCTCCAAACATGAATTTAGTACACTCATCGGCTTTATAATACTGGTTAAATATCCCCATTGAATCAATTTTATCTCTTTTGGTAAGGTAGACAGTTTTGTTTTGTTGGGAAATTAATGTGACAAATATTGCCCTTCGCCAGTGGGCTATTAATTTCTTTGACTGTAGACCAATTTCTAATGAATAAGCTTATTTCTTATCTATTATCTGACAGTTTTGACCTGTAAATGACTTCAATATATATACATATATTTTTTTTTTACTTTTATGCCTGCAGCGGCTGGTATTACTTGAAAAATTTACTTGTATAATATTTCTAAAAATTAATCACACTGGCACAGGGATGTGAAATAACTGATGAATCATCCTATGTTCTAGATAATTTCCCACAGAAAAAACTCAAAATAGATCTCTATCTTAAGTTGTTATGCTTGAACCTAGACATCTTCAGAGAATGCAATTACCTGTACATGGTATATTAGGTGATAATTATGAAGCAAACAAGACATTCGGTGTGGGTTTACAATAAATCAACTGATTTATTTGTACAATACATATCATAAACTGTATAAACCTATAAATTTATATTTGTTATGGATTTATTTAATACAAACTTTGGAATGTTCAGATGATCAAGGATTAACAAAGGAATAAATCAGGATTTTTATCCCCTCCATCTTTTTGTATTATGGACGTACTCTATTCCTCATAGAAAATCTCATCCTCATTATTGGATATAAAATAACTTTAAACTGATATGGATAATATCACTTAATGTGTCTTAATTGAACCTAATTGGCAGTTGAATCCAAGCTATGTTCGGCTATGTGGGAGGTCAATTCAACAAGAATCTGGCTGCATGACACTAAATATGAATCAAATAATATTGATATCAACTTTTTTCCCCTAGCTTAGGGCTGTTTGTTCGGAGTTTGTTCAACAGAGCAACACACATTTAATTGAGCTGGGTTTTTTTTACTGTTTACTTTCCTGTTGCACTGGTGCTCTCAGAGTTAAGGGGCCACATTTAGCCGATCTGTTTGTGATATTTTCGATTACGTCATGTGAGTGTCTTGTTTTGTCTCTGTTGCCAGTGGCATCTATGGTGGTTTCCTCAAACTTTCCTGTACCCATTGGGCTGGCATGCCATCATAAGAGCAGACAACTTTAAGTACATGGCTTTACCTCAACAAACAAACAAATTTTATGATGGTGATGTTTGTTTGTTTGATTGAGGTTGAACACGGCACTAAAGGTTATTTCACTCACATGATGGCACGGGAGAAGGAAACTACCCTCACGTTGCCCCTTCTTTGCAACAGCAACATGGCAACAGAAAGCTCCCTCACAACCACCTGTAACATCATATATAAAGTATGCCCTTGAACATTTTGTTTAACAGCAATACATTTCACCTCATTCATTAATTTTGACTGTTGGAGGGCAGTTCTTGCTGCTCTAAGGGTTAACTGAATGGAAAGCCAATCTGTTAGTTATGTATTTGTATTACATCTTGTGATCAGACTGTTCTGACTTTCTTTATTGCCAATGCTGTCGAGGATACATGTAGTTTGGACTGGTTTCCTTAAGTTCGACATTAAACACCAGTCAAAAAAGCTTAAATTAGCTACAACATTATGTGTGCACCAAGGCATTCATGAGTTTGTAATGGTGCACTTGTCTTACAGGTACTAAGGGTTAGTTAGCAAAATTATTTTGGGCTGGTAAGCAACATGATAATCTGATAGTAACAGAAGAATACTGTACAACCGTTAAAATGTGAATGATATAGATGATGAAAAGTTTATTAGACATTATCATCTGAACATAGATATCCAGAGTCACAAAACCGAAAAAAAAAAACAACTGAAGATACATGCATGTTTAAGATTCTAACTATAAAAAAGTGTCTGAAAGTCACATTCGTTGATATCTGTTGGTAGGGGATAATGTTAAAAACGTCCGGTATTACTACCTCATCATCAACAACACCCGGGTGATACCCAATCTCCATCTAATACAGAAAAGGGCGATTCACAGCGCTTATGGAGGAGAATACTACATACAAGACGCCTGTTGCGATGACCTTGGGTCGACTTCAGCGCCCTGACACGAAGTGGTTTGTAGAACACGTCACTAAGGTCGTGTTCTACATCAACAAACTATCCGAGATCATGATATGTGCGTGGCGTAAATCAGACTCTTTTTATAGAGTACTGGAAAACGCCAATAACTTTATCATCATCATCATCATGATATGTGCACCTGTCACCACGGTCTTCCCCGACTTCTTACTCAACAACAGAGGCCTATACTGTCTCGTGAGTGGCTCAAACGGTCTATACAAAGACAACCTCTGCTTCTTACGCTGTCTGGCTATCCACCTAGATGCAGCACCACGGACAGACTGCGACACCTAGGCACAGCGCTACTTCCAGATGTACTTGACCGATGTTGAGATGGAGGCCAAACACTTTCGTGGGGTACCCCTCAATCACCTAGACCGTGCGGAGACGTTATTTCATCTCAACATCGCAGTCTACGAACTCAAGCTCGAGGACAAGGCTCGACACGCTGTCTGTGTTTATCTCCGTCGGTAACCCCTACAAGTTGATGGCAACGTTCATCGAGTACTTGGCGGCCTTTTTGAAGACCCATACTAATCCTCTCCACCGCTAACAGACCCGAACGCAACCACATCTTTTAGACGCTGTCCGTGCCAATGACCTGTTTGGTTTTGTCGAGTGTCACCTACACGTACCCGATCACCTTAAACTCACGTTCGCCTAGTGTCCACCCATCTTTTAAAACACCACGGTCTCTCGAGAGGACATCGGACCCCACATGAAGGTGTATGCAGAGGCGAATGCCATTTTAACCACCCCCAGACGTATGTTGATGGGGAGTATGTGGTTTAAGAAGATTCTCTTGGGGACACCGCTTCTTTGCTGGTACCGGAACCACGGCTTCGTCGTCACAAAAATGTACCAGGTGATGCAGTACCGATCCAGCACGTGGTTCAAACCGTTTGCCGACGATGTGACTCAAACCCGTTGGGAAAGCAATACCGACCCTCCAAGAAAATCCTCGGTGAAACCATGAAGCTGTTAGGTAACTCCACCTATGGGAAAACCATCACCAACCTCGACCCACACACCGATGTCCATTTTTGTGACGCGCAGACGGCTCGAAAACAGATCAATTCACCCTATTTTCGAGAGACGTGTGTGATCGACGACGAGACCTTTGAAGTCATCACCGCCAAGAAGATCATCAAATACAACAACAACGCATGTTGAAGTTCTATTATGACTTCATGGACAAGTTCTTCGACCGCAGTGACTGAGAGTACTCTGAAATGGATACGGACTCCGCGTACATAGCGGTAGCATACCCCGATTGGGAATCCCTGGTCAAACCGGAATAGCTTCAAACTTACGAAGCCGAGCGCGACCAATGGTTACCACGGCGGGCGCACTACGACTTTGACAAGCGAACCCCAGGGCCATTTAAGGATGAGTGTAGCGGTGAAGAGATGTCATTGCTCTGTTCGAAGACCTACTATTGCTCCGGGACCGGGGGGGATAAATTCCTCCTGCAAAGGTGTGAGTCGTACCAACATAACCATGCAGATGTACCGCGACGTGCTACACACCCAGAAGAGTGCCTTGGGTACCAACCGTGGCATCCGACTCTTCCCTCGAGAGAACGAGATGCGCTCATACACCCAACAAAAGTAATGCACATAAATATTTTTGTGTGCACGGTTTGTGAGGCGTGGATACTGTTACATAACTTAGCGTCTCGTTGTATCTCATTGGGGGCTGTTGACACGGCGTGATGCGGGCCATGTTGAAGTCCATAATCACCTGCTTCAGTGTTTTCCAACCTCCTCGATTGATTCGAACAGCATGGTCCGGGTTCTCAGCTTCATCCGCGTCAGTCAATACCACGCCATCGGGGTGCACGGTGATCCTTTTAGCCGGGAGAGGTAACTTTCACTAGGTGACGTGGTGATGGGTTGAGGGCTGGCCGTGGTGGGGCTGGCTCTGGCGCTGGGTGTGGAGCTGGTGGTGGAGGCATGAGGGCTCTCTGTTTTTTCTTCTTTTTCTCTACAGGGGTTGACAGCTTCACGGTCATAGGCGTGGCTCGTTTTGGCATGGTCAACGATGGATAATTGGTAGACAGTGAGAGAGCAGGCAAGGAGACAGGCAGGTTGGTAGACAGCGAGAGATCAGGCAGGCAGGAAGGCAGGTAGACGGTGAGAGAGCAGGCAGGCTGGTAGACAGTGAGAGGGCAGGCAGGCTGGTAGACAGTGAGAGGGCAGGCAGGCAAGCAGCAGACAGAGCCGTCAGTTCCGGAATGAAGTTTAACCAGCCAAAGTACCTCCATTTTATAGCCGTGGATCGAACTAGTTAATCGGTCTAACCGGCTCTAACCAGTTATCCGGGTTCAACCGGCTCTACCCAGTTAAACCGGCTCTAACCAGTTAACTGGTGTCAACTGCTCCGGTGAATGCACTCGGGTCACTTGAAGTCAACCTACCCAACGGGTTACGCTGTTATGGGTTTGCTCGATACCCTAACAAGCGATCAAAAAAGTCTGCTGCTTCTTCATGGGCTGTGGCCGATCATAGTTTCCTCTTTCCTTGAACGAGTTTGAAAATGCATTAAACATGCGTTGACAGGCTTTGTGCTGTACGGGTCTACGCCTCGGTCGTTTCTTGGCGCTTTGTGTTGTAGACATCAACGCGACTTTACGAACTTTTCTGATTTCTCGCTTCGGTTTGACTCGTTTTTTCCCCGTGGTATCCCACCTGTAGACATCATGGCTACTTTACGATTTCTCCTCCGTAATTTAGCCATAGTCCTAACACACGCACGTCCGCTCTCGTGAAAGTACAGCCGTCAACTAATACACATTCACATAACCGTCTCTCTTTATACTTTATTCCAGCCATCAAACTAAAAACTAATGAATACAAAAAAAGAGACAGACTTCTCTTTATAAAAACCTAGCCTCGCTACATTTTGTGTGCGCCATTTTGATCTGTGTTCGACCTTTATGCCAACCATTAAACTGCAAACTCATGAATAAATAATAAAAAGGAGAACAGACTATTTATAAAACCTAATAAAGGTCTACATCACAGCCTTGGAATATCGCTACTCACATTTAAATCAAGGGTCTGACTTTAACAGTGTACATGTAGACTCAAGCAGACGACTGCTGGGTCGTCAAGGTTTTTGATTGATTGTTTATTCACCCCAAAAAATAAGTTCTGAAGACAAACAAGCAGCAGATTATCTAATCTAGACATCTAACGTACGATACATATATTGACTGAACTTGGCTGTCCTACATGCACAAAGAGAGTGAGGTCTAGAACTGATGACAATGAATGACGTCACATAGCTTGCGCTTGTCGATGTAAACAACACATATCGTAACATCTTTCCTTTTAACAGCTTAATTAACTGAAATTTATAATAAAATGTTCGTTACTGCTCCAGTGTCTTGCAAGTCTTTGTTTTTAACTTTTAAATTTTAACAGTAGAATTAACTATAAAACGGAAAAGAACAACATTAACTTTAAACAGCAATACAGTACAATTCAGTTCAGTTCACTTTAAGGACAATCTCAAATCACAGAACTTATTTCACCAAACCGACGCAATGCAACTCCATCATCTGTCAGTATGTGGTAGGATCGTCTGCCGGCTTCATTAATGACGATGCCTCTTTTCCATAAGGTGTCATTTGACCTGACAGGCTAATTACGTACTTGGTCGCCTTCTACAAGTGGTTTTAGAGACTTAATAGATCTGTTGTTGTACTTCTCTTGCTTTGCCATCTTATGTACTTTCTTGCCCAGAACATCAGCTAAAAGTTGTGGCTGAAGCAAAGCTTGAGCAGTTTGTAAGAGTGTCTTTGTTCGTCTGTTGAAAAGGCGTTGTGTGGGCGATGAATTGAATCCTTCTGTCGGTGTGTTGTGTTGTTCTAGCAACGCCAAGTAAGGGTCTGTTCCCGATTTATCACATTTCTTGATGAAGCGTTTGGCGATTTTCACAGCAGCCTGCGCTTTACCGTTCGACTGGGGATAAGCTGGGGAACTGGTCACATGCTGGAACTCGTAGTTCTTAGCATGATCGGCAAAGTCTTTTGAGTTAAAAGGGGGTCCATTGTCGGATACAATGATGTCTGGAACCCCGTGCCGTGCAAGGTGCATCTTGAGCTTTTGAAGGATTTCCTTTCCTGTTTTATTGTTGATTTGGTCGAGCTCAAGAAAATCGCTATAATAGTCAACTGTGACAAGATAGTCTTTGCTGTCCTAGAAAAAGATATCTATGCCCAACTTGGACCAGGGGCGTTCCGGTATATCATGATGTACCAGTGACTCTTTAGTTTGTTTTCTGTCATAAGAGCTGCAAATTTCGCATTTCGAAACTAGTCGGTAATTTCAGCATTTTTGTTGGGCCAGTATACAATCTCTCTAGCACGACGTCCTGTTGCTTCAATGCCGTTGTGTGATGACTGCAGACGCTTCAATATGTCTGGACGAATGGATCGTGGGATGACGCACCTTGATCCTCTGAATATAATTCCGTCTTTAATGGATAGTTCGTCTCGCATGTGAAAATACGCTGTTGCCAAGGTTGGTACTTCATTTTTGATGCCTGGCCATCCATTTTGGATAACAACTTTAAGGCATTGAAGAGTCTCATCCAACTGTGTTTCTGTCTGTATCTCTAGGAGTCTGGATTCTGTGCTAGGTAAGTAGTCACCCATGCGAATATGTTGAGTCTCGTATTCGTCAGCGGATAGGTGGACATTCAGAATTTCGTTGTTGCCGTATTCTACAGATGAAGTCGTAGTTGGCAAGTCTGCGCGGGA
>JAQQZZ010077043.1:0-20170 GCA_030265115.1 Mopalia vespertina
ATTATTCACCAACCGTAGACCTAAATTTTCCCCATGTATTTTCCTTAATAAAAGTCTGATTAAAATTTGTTCGTCATTTAGATTTCTAGGTGTAATTCTAGATAAACGTTTAACATGGGCAGATCATATTGACGCAATCATTAATAAATGTCAAAAGGTTCTTAATTTAATGCGCTCAATTTCTGGAAAAAGTTGGGGTGCCGATAAGAAGTGTATGTTGATGTTGTATAGGGCATTGATTAGGTCCCGTATGGACTACGGAAGTGAGGCTTACGATTCTGCTTGTGCTACTCGCAAATCTAAGCTTGATTCGATTCAGTGTGCTGCTCTGCGTCTGTGCACTGGCACACTTAGGACCACACCCCTCAATGTGTTACAGGTATTATGTAATGAATGGCCGCTTAAAATACGGCGCCAGTATCGTACTTTAAAATTTGCTCTTACATTAAAATCTTCAGTTAATAACTCTGCCGCTGCTGTACTTAACCCATTAGACCACGGTGATCCTTTTGGCAATGGTGGTAAACAACCAAAGTCCTTTAAACACCGGGCTAATGAGATACTTGCTAGGGCAGAGGCTGCTGATATTGCCCTCCAAAGGCAAGTCATATGTGAGTTCCCACCATGGTATGCCATTGTTCCTGATGTGTCTTTGGAGCTCAGTATGCAGGTAAAGAAGTCGGACCCTCCCTATATTATACGCTCCTGTTCGCAGCACCATATTGACACAAAATGGTCCCAGCATCTGCATGTATATACGGACGCTTCAAAATGTCCAGAGTCCGGAAAAGTAGGTGCGGCATTCTGCTGCCCGGAAATAATGTACAGTAAGAGTGTTCGCTTGTCTAATGACATAACTGTGTTTAAAGCTGAACTAATTGCTATTTTATTTGCTGTAAGATTTTTAGCAGAGTTTAAACCACGCATGGCTGTCATTTTTAGTGACTCACTTAGCTCTTTAATGTCATTACAATCCTTCACTACCACACAAGATGGTCATATTATTCAAGAAATTATTTACCTGTGCACTGTATTGGCTTACGAAGGTGTAAATGTTGCTCTTGAATGGCTTCCAAGTCATGTAGGCCTGAAGGGCAACGAGATGGCTGATTCCTTAGCCAAATCTACATTAGCATCTAATGCAGTTTCTCATCATGTTTTTCTTTCTGTTGCAGAAGTTTTAAACAAAGTAAAACCATTTTTTAATCAGTTGTGGCAGACAGAATGGGAAACCGCCAGCACTGGGAGATTTTTTTATCAATTTTATCCACATGTTGTTACCCCATATATTAATTTATCATCTCGAAAAGCTGAGGTTTTATTTTTTAAACTTTTAACTGGTCATTTTCCAGTAAAATCATACCTTCATCGTTTTAAAGTAATAGAGTCTGGCATATGCGAGACCTGTGATGTAGAAGACACTATTACTCATTTTTTATTCGATTGCTGTGTATACAATCAACAGCGCTTTCGTTTTTATTCTGATCTTCAAGGTATTGGTATTTTTAATCCTACGCTCCCTATAATACTGAACCCTCCAAATTCAGCATCTCGGGTTTTCCAGGTTACGGCTAACTTCCTTTGTAGTTGTTTTAGAAGATAATTGCATTTAAGTTTTGTTTAGTATTTGTATTATGTTTAGTATGTGTGTGCTCTCCCCTTCGCCTGCCTTCCTTCTTTCTGTTTATATAACCTTTTTGAACATATTGGAATATAGTATTGTCTTGATAGAATGTTTGAGGTAACGTTATACTTGTGTTAATGAGACAAACCTAGTCATGGCGCACATCATTCTTAGGAATGGAGCCGCCACTAATTAATCAATGTATGTATGTATGTAACTTTTATTATAAATGTTCATCAGATTTCAATATGGCGCCTCTTGTCACAAGAGTGAGTATCAGCATGGACAATCGGTACTGATCTAGAAGTATAGTTTTACCACAAATGATAAATGTTTAAGTATAATCGTTTGCCTTAGTTCTTCATCAGCAAAACATATATACAGATGCTTATTAATTGTCTAATTATTATTACGATCTCAAAAAGAACATTCTGAATAAATACCGATGACCTTTCTGATGAGTTTTTCTTACTTGTGTTTTTCGATCACGTCAGTAAAAATAACTTCATTTCTAAATTTATCTTATCTCCAAAAAGTCGGTTGGACCGGTTACATATACTTCGTAGAAGTAAGTTAATGTATACGGTCCTGTTCAGTCATGCATGTCGGTCATTAACGAAGGCTTCCCACGCCACAGTGTAGTTGTTATACCGTGACAATCTATAAGCAATTCCAGTATTAATCGATAGTTTGGTAAGATTTTTTCCGCTCAGATCCGCTTGAAAACTGTTCTCATGCATACAGATTCTAATTTTAGAAATATGTACGGTTTTTCTGCCTTATCAGCTAAATATTTTCTCAATGTCGTCTGCTTGAAAGTGACATCTGATGTTTATGTGAAGGTATTCATTAAATACACTTTATCAAATCTCTATTTGAGATTGCGCGTCGGTCATTTTAGTGTACTTCACTGTTTTTATTTCTTATTGTAACATGTATATTTCGTGTATGAATATGGTAATATATATATATAACACAAATTTTCATTTATAAAATTCAATTTATTTCTGTCTTATAAATATATAGTAAAATCACACATTGACATAGTGTAAATAATTATTTCTTTTATGTCACCAGAAATACGATATCAAGTCCTCAGCTTTTTATCCCCCGCAACTATAGTTGAACTATAGGGAACTAATTTACGGATTAACTTGCGACTTGCACTGTATCTTCCTTTCGTTAAGATGAAGAATTGGTTTGGATATCACCAAATTCCGTAAACCAAAATGGGCGCCATTGCATAATTTTACAATATTCGAGTCTGTATGTGTTGTGAAGACTACAATTGAGATAAATTCACGGACTAAAGTATTATTTACATCTGTAACACAATAAGTAGAAAACAAAGTCACCTATTCACTTAAAACTTATATCCGCTCCCCGCCCGCCCCCATGCACACACATCCCTTATTAATGTAAGCGGCTATTTTAAAGACAATGGATTGAAAGACAATGACTTCAAAATAAAATGATTTTTCAATACAGTTTCCACTTTTTGCAATGAAAGGATATCATAACATTCCACAAAATACCACGGAACAATATAGCAAGCGTGCAAATTTTGCGATATTTATTCCTGTATGTGTTTTGAACACATACGGTCAAACGAAGTTTAAATACATATTTTAATGGTAGGTTCCTCCTGTTGCAATAATGGATGGGATTGCTTTCCACCAAAGTTAAATTACAAAAACCTAGACTGTAGTTGCGGATTTAACTCCATGTTGTCAGCAAATTTGGCTGCCATTTTTTTTTTAAATTTTATTATGTACCCAAATATATCTTGAAAATTTATTGACAGATTGTCTTTAAAGTAGACAGTCAGCATCCTAACGTTCGGGATTGTTTTTCACCAAACTGCCGAAACCAATATTGTAATAAGCACCATGATTTTTACTCTGTGAAGTAAAAAAAAGGTGATTTGTCTGTTTAAGCATATTTTTTTCAAACAGCCTCTAGCGGGGACCTACCCAGCTTTCCAATATTTCAATCTGAAGATTTATGCATGGTTATAGAGACTGAGTTTGTAGTTGCGTCGATCAAGGTCTTGCTGGACCCTTGGGTTCATATTTTAGGAAAAGCAAAATTCTGTACAAATATGTCAGTTTGGTGAAGATTAGATTATTACATATTGCAAATTGAATTAATGTCGACAGACAAAACTGCCTTTTTTGGTGCTTAATCTATCGTAATGTAATTACTATAACACCAAGTAAATTCTTTTACTTGGTGTTTTTTACTATAAAAGAAATTATGGTCAAATCACCTTTTGTTCAGATTTTTATGAAATCGTATACAAACACAGAATATATCTTTCGGAAAACATTTGTTTTAATATATAATAACAACTGAGGCACCTTTCTGATCTCCAGTCTGTCCTATTTAAAATGCAACAATATTGAAATATCATTATCAAGGTGCGCAAGTTAGGGGATTTCCCTAAAATTGTAACTTCTGAATGGTCGGCGTATTTTTTTTCATTTTTTTTTTCTTCTTGACCAATTAAAATACCACAAGTAGGGAAATCCCTGAAGTTATTTCAAATCGCGTTGAGAACTGACCTTTAATCAAATAGCCGGAGAACCGATGTAATCCTCGTTGAGTCTAAGCGGTTTTCTGCTACGATCAAAAAGATGTATAGTTGATAAAGCTATCTGTGGTTTGTTGCTGTCGTTTCAATCGGTATTATACTCAAAAGCCACCAATACAGTCCAATCAATAGATGGTTTATTCATTTGTTCGTACGCTTGGTTGGTTGTTTATTTGTTTGCTCGTTTTTTTTTTTGATTGGGGTTTTTACGAAGTCCGTAGGTTTATTTTAGCCATATGACGGCGTGCCAGCCCAGGGGTGAAGGAAACCACCCTCGACGTCTGTACCAACAAACAAACTGAAAAGGCCACAAACGGATCGCCTTTGAGATCAACATGACAACCCACACAATCAATAGATAACAATTGTATAAAGGCTCCTAGCTTACACATGAACTCGACTGTTTAATTTCACACGGTGAAGAATACGATGCTAGTTCTTGCTATAGGTATATCATGACACTGCTATAGCCATTACATAAACCAACCACTACACTTAGAATTGTTTGTAGTGTTTTGGAGCAACCATTGTGAAGCAGCCTTTAAATTCCATGTATTTATTCAGTTTTTTCATTCACACAAAAATTCAGACAAATAAAGAGAAACGGTTACTTTGGTATCACGGTTGTATCGTTTTCTGTTGGTTATCGACCACGTGGCTTTGGCGAATCTGTATCCCAAACTCAGCCGGTAATAAACCTTTTCTTTGACGTCACCATTACTCGTTAAAATCCAATTTTCTAATTTGCTTGCAGCACTCTCGTGTAATAGACTGGAAGAAACAATTCTCTCCTAATGTTCCAAGACTTCAGGCAGCATGGTTTTCGCCATTTCTTAATTAGAAAAAGATATGCGATCGTGACAAACAATTCCGGATACCAAAAGCCGAACCAGAATCTTAAATGTTAGATATATTTTTAGAAAAGTTTATCATTCTGTGTTTTTTATAATCTGGGAAACAGGAAATGGGCAGATATATCGGCAACTTCTGTCACCTTCAGCGTTACATAAATATAAAACATTCTTATTGAAAACATTGTTCTACAATCAGAACGAGGGGATCAATAATATTTTGGTGACCGAGGCCGTCTGAAATCCGACTCAAAAGATAATATTTCTCTAGTTCCAATAGAGCTAGTTGGCTTTACTTCTACTCGGTGACTTCCAGTATGACCGTACGCAAGACAGTGTCTTTTCCGAGTGAAAGGCCATCCAATATCGCCGCTTTACGCATTGAGCACTAGGTCTCCTGAGGCCTATATTGTCATTTTGTTTAGACAAGATAGCGCCTATACGAATAGTCTTTTAGTCCAACTTCGGATCGGTCTTGAGCAAGGGGAATTTGCTCACATAATTGCTATCTCAACGTCTGTGAATAAAAGTCTCAGTTAATATTGCTTTTCCAGCTATAGAGAGGGTTATTTCCTTCTGTATCTAAATGTAGCGCGAATCAGAAATACGGGTTATTCATTTGGTCCAAATGGAAGCATAGGGGAAAATAAACCCAATATAAATTGCTTGTTTGATTGTGGTTTAACGCCACACTTAAGACTATTTCACTGGTACTGCAGCCTACCAGTCCAATTTGTCAAAGAAACCGCATCGATACCACTGGCATACAGTGGGTTGGTAAATACACATATTGTTGGTTTTTATGGCAATATGCTACATATGAGACATGACAATAGTTCATTTGTATCTAAAATATAAAATAAATTTTTAGTGATTTGATAATTCGATTATGGCGATACATAAATTGATGAGCCATTTTTGGACGACTAACCTAAATGTCAGTGATAAAAGGGCAGTAACTCTGGTGGTATTTTTCTCTAGTCTATTTAACTATTGTCAGTGGAAATGTCACCTCTAAGCTAACCTGTGCTCCAAACAACGACTCTCATCTACAGTAAAAGGGAGATCATTTATAATTTAAACAAATGTTACGGTTAAAATTCCTTCTGTTTTCACTGTGCACTGTTAATGTTCTATTGTCTTGAAACATATTTCGATATCTTTTACAAGTAAATGAAAGGAAATAAATCGACACGAAAAGTGCTAGGGTCACTAAGCGATATGCTATCAAATCCCCGAAGGTTGTTTTATTGAAGGGATGGTTGGTATTTAGACCTGGCCCGTATTCATAAAGCGTCTTCAGTATTTCTTAAAGTTGTTAAAAAAATATTAGCAAAGACTGCCAAAGAGGTTAAAATTCAACTCTTCTTATTTATGCATATGAAAATATCGAAGAATGTTTCTTGGTGTGAAAGGCCAAGTAAATCATTGTCATAAACAATTTGAATACTACATCTACGGTATGTTTCAAGTTGTACCCAATGGGACATTTGGCGGTAAGTCGGCTTTTAGAAAATGTTACATAGTCAGTTCATGTGTGAGCTGCGGGCTAAAAGTACATACAAATGGTTCAAATTGCAGGGTCATTGACCCGGTTGTTTAACAGGTGCTTGTAACAAACGAGTATTGTGTGAAGCGTGTATATTTATACGGACATACTTTGTGGTCGTGTAAATTCACCTTTGTTCATTAATTGATAAACGTATCTTGTCCATGCTTTGTGACACGACTAAGTTTAAGCTTTTCGAATCGTACTCAGTCAGTCATTAAGAATACACTGCTCTAGTTTGGTACAGATTTGTGAAAGGCCACCGAATGCATAGGGGTGGTACACTTTATAACCAGCGGATGATAACACGAACAAATTATTAATGATTGTACAACCTAAGTGTTCACATTGGTCATTAAATCCAGTAGATTAAAATTATAGACGTAATAATCACCCAAATAATTGAGCATACGTTCTAATAGTCGCGAGATCGGTATGGTTATTTGTCTTTCGGTTTATTTATATTTTACGCATTTAATTCCACACTAGACTGCTTTAAGAAGCACGGTGTCGCCATATAAATTAAATACCCCTATCAATACGTCAATCAATGAATATAAATATAAAAGTAACATGAGCATTTGGCAGATGGGAGATAACTCTGGTAAATTTACTCTACACTATTTTAGCTACATAGTTTACACGTCGCAAAGTGTGTAATTGTCTACATAAGATCTTGACGCGGAGCTCAAATATTGAATTAAGTAGATTTACCGGCTTAATACAGGTTAAATACCCCGATCCAATAAATTCTGTATCTTTGTATGATTTAAACATACCGTTTATGTTTATACAATGGAAGATAGTGGTCCTTCTCGATTTATGGACTCAGCAAGCTCAGCACATAACACATTAAAGGACAGTACTACCTTCTGGACGTTCTGGTAAATACCCAAACTTAAAATTACCCAGTTATGTGCACTCTGTATCTCTAAATAAGGCCACATTGTATGATAGACTATTAGAAATACAGAACTCTGCACCTAACACAATTTATATCTCAAAAACTTCAATTATTGTTTTCGAAACGTCTAAGAAAGGTTAATATTGCTTTTGATAATCTATCGCAAATCGAGAAATGTTAACGTGTTTAAATAAGCGCGCCATATGAGTCTACAGTATGGCCTTTTACGTTATAAGCTACCATTGTCATCGATTTATAACCAGTGTCTCCAAGAGGCTTTGTCGTCATAGATTTGAACCTGCTGCGCCGATCCGACGACACGTAGGCTACTAAAAGTGGCAATCAGATATAAAGCGTACCTTACCTATACATGTCACAGGTGTTTAAGAGTTAAATTCATTGTGATCATCATCCAACAATCGTTTATCCAAAGTATTGATACCTACCGACGGATAAGAGCAACAATTTGATTGCGCTGAATTTAATAACGTGCGTTGACATTAATGCCAAAGTAACGTCCAATTATCACATAAAACACACATGTACAAGAGTTGAGATGCTTAATTAATCACCTTTAACCATTGATTTAACATTGATGGCCGTCTTGTGACCTCAGTCTATGATTCAATCGGCTTCTCTTTGCCTTGTATGGGGGCTCATCGGGCTTGTAAACGAATTAGTGGCTCTGGCTTACGTCATGTCATAGTCTAATCATATCCTGTCATTGTGTCATCAAGGTTACAAATTACGACTGGTATAACACCTAAACCTTTATTCGGTAGAGGCTTAGGATGCCGTAAGTTACCATTGCTCCAAAATGCACCCATACAACATTCAGCAGTCGTGTCAACGGGCAGATTGTTGGTTGTTAGTCATACTCGAGAGTGGACAGGTTTGTCAATAAAGATATTTTTTTCTTGCACCTTGCGAGGTATCACGATAGTTAACTTGTGACAAAAAAATAAAAAATTGATTTACAGTCATTTGTCATCTGTAAAATAACAACTGTTTATTAAAGTAGGCCTACATCGGGACTAGGTAATGCTGTCGTACAGCTACAGAGCAATTAAATTATTTTCAAAGTTACCTAAATTATTCTTAAACCAACTCTCTGTTCATTTTTATTTTACCCCCATTACTGATTTGAACAATTTTAGAAGCTGGATATTTCGTAAGTGTGGCGTGGAATATATCTCCGTCACGTGGTTACCAAGGGCGAGCGTACTGGTGCAGCTTTATCCCAACTCGCAGTCTCGGTTAAAAAGCTAGATGATACTTGATGGTTACAGAATGGGTGTATAACATTATCTAGCTTTCTAACGCCGCCTGCACAATTTGTGTATTGATAAAGTATTTTTACGAAAGCCCAAATATTCTTATTCCTTTGTAGGTATGTCCCTATTTTAAAAAAATATTTTCATACACATTTTTCTCATTGATTTCGTCAAAATTTCGGCATAAGTAGCATTGCTAATTTAAGTGTTTCTTAACCGGAATAAAGGACGACTGTGGATTTTGCAGATTTCATGTTGAAACATGAAAACAAAACGAAGAGAGGATGTTTAAGCAAAGTAAGTTAACAATACCCAGTAGTCTCCCTTGAACTGTGCACACCGAACAGAATTTAACCATACTATAAATAGAACGTGCAAAAAAAAAACCAGAAAAAAAAATGAATGGAACTCAATCCAAATAGAAATCCAATAATATTAAGTGGCATTTGGAACTGGTGTCTGGTATTTCTTAATATAAGAAGTTTTTACTGTTTTTGTGTTATATTTAAGCAAGTAGGAGAACAACAATAGAACGGACTGCTTTTATTCCAAATGCCCATAGATCTTTTTCTTATTAATAATCTATTTAATTCTACCAAAAGTAATTCTAAAAAAAAAATCATAAGTTTAATTCAATAACAGGTCTAAGGCAATCTAGGTATTGTCGTGACGTGGTCGTTCCAGTACATGTTCTGCCGCGTTTCTAAATTTAGACTCTTACTGTTGGAGAAATCTAATCAACTGTGCTCTGAGACAAGCTTACATATATATAGTTACTTAGGGAAGACTTGTTAGGTGATCTGCCCATGTCTTCGTTCGTCGTTAGGAAGAACACTAAGCTATATATCACTCCCTTGGAACGGGGCTGCATTCGCGGGGAGATGGCTTTAACAGACGACTGTACCTACCCTGAAAACCCTGGCATTTCACTTCTTTTTTTCTCGAGGGTTTATTTACACGTGCCGCGTGAAAATCCACTTAACTCAACTCAAATGGATTGGTTCCGACAAGAATTTATTTCTTTTGGCCCACCAACAAAATCTGACTTTACATAGTACTTGCTGGTGGCTTCGTGTGTTATTTTGTTTTTGCGCCTGATTTGAGAATTAACTGACAACAGAAACGAACACTCTGCCAGAAAATTGCAATATTCTAACCGAAAACATTTTCATTGATAAATCCCCCAGTGAATACTAATAACCATGTAGTTTGACCAAATTGTTATAAAAAAAAAGCGCAATTTCATTCATCCAAGCACAATAGGACGCATGTAGGCTTAGTTTGTTTGTTTGACTAGAGATTAAAGACGTGCTTTAAGATGGACAACCCCTTCGAAGTCACAATTGTTCATTATTTTTATTTGTTTGTAAGAACATTCTCATTTTTGTCCCGCATTTTGTGAAAAGGTTATCAAAAAAATTCCAGTTAAAAGTTATTCAATTTTAAGTTTGAAAAGTTTGATTCAGTTCTTTGCAAGTGTACAGCTGGATGTGTTTTGCACGATTTCAAGCACTTCATTTTTTGTCGAAATTGTCAACCGCCCCCAATGTATGCTTTGTGTATGAATATGTATTTTTTTTCAAGATTCATGCATTGTTTTCCATACTGCATAACTGTTGCAATGTTTATTTGCTTTTTGCGTTTCTGACTTGTCACTGTTTCCGGTAGCCTCTGGGCTAGTTTCCTTCACAGACTGATGTGCCATCGACATGCGTAATGCGCAACCCAATCGAATAAATAAATAAACAATCAAATAAACAAACAAGTTGTCATTCTAAGTGGTTTATTTTAATAGTTCATTAAGTATGCTCCGATTTCTTCTTTAACATCTTTGAAGCCTGGCTGTACTCTTTGGGCTTAATGTGGACTATTCTATTGCACACAAATAACTGTTTTGATATTCTGATGTTTAAACATATATAAAAGGCACAAATCTTTTTCATTTCTCGAAAACTGTTCGTCGTCGAGAACAAGATCAAAACGATGTCTCAGTTTTGTTTAAACTTCGTCACAGTTTCGTTGTGTATTCCGGGGCATTTCTTTCGTTGTGTATTCCGGGGCATTTATTTCGTTGTGTATTCCGGGGCATTTGTTTCGTTGTGTATTCCAGGGCATTTGCTTTCGTTGTGTATTCCGGGGCATTTGTTTAGTTGTTTATTCCAGGGCATATGTTTCGTTGTGTATTCCGGGCCATTTGTTTCGTAGTGTATTCCAGGGCATATGTTTCGTTGTGTATTCCAGGGCATTTGTTTCGTTGTGTATTCCGGGGCATATGTTTCGTTGTGTATTCCGGGCCATTTGTTTCGTTGTGTATTCCGGGGCATTTGTTTCGTACTTTGGGGCGATGGTCCAAAGAATTTTTAGAATTGCACCGAGCTCGTTGTAAGTAAAATTTCGAAAAAGTATGGCAGCTTTTTTTCTTCAATTCAAAGTAGATAAACAAATTCATTTGGGGTTGCTTCTGTTTTATTTCTATAAGTAAGCCATGCAAAATCCATTTATTTTTTTTCTGACAACGGGAAATCAACTCTGCAATAATTGTAGCAGTATTTGTCACCCATATTTAGAATATTTGTCATATATTTGGAATCCTGTCAACAAATATATGTATCATCATATTAAACAAATATATGTATCAGCATATTAAACAAATATATGTATCATCATATTAAACAAATATATGTATCATCATATTAAACAGATATATGTATCATCATATTAAACAAATATATGTATCATCATATTGAACAAATGTATTCCTCGTCATAATAGAATTAGGAAAGTTATATACATCAAATTCGATCCAGGGGTACATGAATATCTACGCAAGACTTGAAACAATCAGCCGGAGAGTCCATCATTGTCTCGTTAGTATAAACTTTCTGAAATATATATCTTAAATATATTTCTAAAAATGAATCGTATGGGCACATGGATGACGATGAATTAAAACCAATAAATCATCTCATGTTCTAGATTAACGCCCAGGGACAGGTTTCTGAATGGATATTAATTTTGAATTGTTTGGGGTAACCTACAGACATCCCGAGAAAAGGTAATGACCATGTACATGTTTTAGAAAGTATCAGATTAAAAGGTAGCCAACAAGATATTCGGTATGGGTTAAGATCAAATCAACCTACACACTTGTATTTCAAGAAATAGAAAATAATCAATGAATATGCCAGCTAAAGATAATGGGAGTTACAAGTTGTCTGATCCAGAGGGAAGTTTCGCCTTAACCAGTAGGTCCTTTATATTTGTGTCTCTCTTGTATGCTTTAATCGGTCTTTGTGAGAGAGGAGTGGACGTTCTAGCTAAATAGTATGATAGTCCTGTATAAGAAGACTTGCAAACTGGGTGGCTGGTTGACCATGTTGGAACACATAAGGAATTACCCTACTTGGTTCCCAATTGAAACCCTGTGGATACAACGTTTGGAGAGTTTTAATCCGTTAAGCTTCTCTTTCTAAGCCTTTCTGTTTGGGTTCTTCTTCCGAATGATCAGGAAGATAAAAATGTTCAGCTATTGGGATTATGAGTTTAACCTTATTGAACTCAAATGACTGTTGCCTGTAGTCCAAAGGGATTTTTGGTTTCACCAACATACTGTTTCAGACACTTCTTACAAGTGATGAGGTACAACGCATTTTCTGAATAACAGTTAAAATGTCTACCAAATAATACAAATTTCTAGTTTGTTGCCCAACAAAGACCTTATCTGGTATGTAAGTGTCTAGCTTGCATCTGGTCTTCATTCATTTTGAGGACTTGCCTGGCAATATTTTGTTGTTTTCATATATGAGCTGGTTACACATCATGGCCTTTATTATAGTTGTCTGAGGGTTTCTTAACTAAATAGGATTCAAATCCAGTGGAGACAAGCAGTTGTTTTTTCTGTACAATACAAATATATTAATAAGACTTGAGAAACTGCTAGGTTACATTGTAAGACTTTGTGTATTTTGCAAACTCGGGTACTATTATACCTTATAAAACAAACTCTGAACAACAAAGAACCGAGGCAATGATTTTTAAAAAAAAATAATACGTAAACCTATGAATAATAAAATGTATATAATAATCAATAGGTATTGGTTGTTTTGGGGACTGGGTACTGTAAGCTCAGATGCAATGTCGATTTACCTCGGAGTGTTGCACTGTAAAACGTCATACATGGTTATAGCATCATGGTTTGTCGGTTGTGCGTCTCCCTTCAGTAGGCATGCGCAGCAAATCTCCCTTCTTTTATCAGCGTCTGTAACAAAAGGATTTGTACATACAAATAGACTCGGACAGTATTTGATATATAAATACTCCATTAAGGCAGTGTCAAAGAGCAGTCAATGCCGAGTCGCGACATCATCAATTAATGGATAATTAAATTGTTTGGTGTTTTACGCCCTATTCACTTATATGACGGCGTTGTACTACAACAGTATTTGTCAGTCTTATAACACAACAATCAATTGCAAAGCGTTTTGGGAAATTACTCTTACTGCAGTCCCAAGTAAAGACAACATGGCCGCATTCGGGAAATAGTGCTCTTAACCACAGGGTGGAACACTCTCTGTGTCACAGGAAGATATCATCACCATGAGAGTAAAATAGAGCAAATAAGGAAACGCACAGACTGTATAGTAATAAAGAAGAGCTCCACCTGGCACATCCAATCAGATTTCACTTCTAGAGAATTCTAGTCCATCCATCACCGAACCATTGTGGAACATTAGAAAGCTGTTTATCCATCACTATCCTCAAGTGATAGGTACTTATCGCCTCATTCGCATAAGATTTACTTCTGACTGGTCTCCCCTTATTCCTAATCCCTTTAATAACCCGGATGTAACGACCTTACAAAGCCTATTAGCCCCGAGTGTGTGTACATAATCCTTTTCGCCGCTAGATGGCGTTAGTGTGGATAAGTCTTTTCGAAAAATTACTAGATGGATTGCTGTTTGATGGGTTGCTCGAAGATGGGACAAACAAAACTGGGCGGATATATAAAATAGTTTCATGCGTTGATACCTTTAGGATATTGGCTTATTCATGCATTAATGTCTGTAGTTAATTCATGTGAAAGTCGATTTTCTCTCGTCCTATATGTCCTATCACAGTAATGTTTATGAATATTTATTTTTCTATTTTCCTTAGCAAAATTTAACCTTTGCTATTTCACGTACAGAGAAATTAAAAGCAAAGTTCGATGGGCTACTTCCATACGCTTATCAGTAAACACAAGGTTCAGGCTTCTATTCTTTACATAAAACAATGAAACACCTTGAGTTTTGTTATTCTCCATGTTGACATTCTGCTTCGGAGGTCAGTTATTCGTTTTTCGTCTATGTGAACCTGGCTAACTGTTTCCCTACTAAGAAGCTCACAAGTACGAGTTAAAGAATCATTTTGTTTGTTTGGTTGGATTTTTTACTCCATACTTAAGGTAATTTCACTCCTATGACGGCGTATCAGTCCTATGAGTAAAGGAACCGTTATATAAGTCACAGACAACAAACAACAACAACATGACAGGACAATCACAAGACAAAAAACAACGCCCGTGAATGATCAGGTTTGCTTGACATCAAAATGTTTTCTTTAGTTCAACAATTCATTTTAAAAACACAATTCTTTGTACTTCTTGATTCTTTTTATCTTTCTGGGATAAAACTGTTTTTACTTTTTCTTATTCTAAAAAGATGTTTGTTTGTTGTTGAATGTCGTACTCAAGGTATTTCATTTATATGACGACGGATTGTCCACTTCACGCTGTTCCTTACCTAATTACGGTGGAACACCGGGAGCAAACGTCGTAAAAACCACCCCCGCAATTGCCGGAGCCAACATCGTGTGACTCGCTCATAGACCTGATAGGCCCTCTGGCTGAGGTCAGTTTGTTTGGAGAGTAGCACTGCTGTCTTTACTTAGCACTGGAGGAAAATTAACTTTCCAACATTATGTAAACGCTTCACATATTGGTTGTGCAAGTGTCAATTATTGTTTGAAAACACCACCGTCATATAAGTGAAATACCATTAAATACCAATCAATCATAGACCTGATGGTCAACAGACGGACTTGATCGATCCCATGAAGGGTATATTGGAGTAGCAGTATTAAGCGCACACGCTAACCACTAAGCCACGACCGCGGGCCCATTCCAAACAGAAATTGTCGGTATAGTTATATAACTATGCCTTCGTGTGTTTCTTGTTAACGACGATTAATTAATAATACTGTATAACCACTGCATGGATACAGTATAAGGCTACGTATTGAATAGCCTTTTCAACAGTCGCTATGTGTTTTTTTCCAGTTGTGGGCAGTTAAGCAAATAGCTAGGTTATATGTCTATCAGCGTTAAGCACTCGGCTTTTTAACCCAGAAAAAAATAATCAATTAGAAGTGCCGGCACGTTTAGTCATCTCATTTAAACGAGGAAGTCTAAAAATATTTCATTTTATGCTATTTTTTTCTGTTGCTGTTCTATTTCTACGGACTCCCTGGTAGGCCATGCGCTGTCCGGTGGATAGAACTGGGGTAGATACGTTGGGATGAAGGAAGTGATAATGACCTTACACTTACAGTGGGCTTACACTGTCGCAAACCTTGTCAGTGCATTCAAGTTTGTATATGACTATGTTATATGCAGGCGGGTGTGTCGAGTTCAGCTAGCTTTGTTCACATGTTGTTAATTATTCATTCAAGCATAATCATATCTCGTCAAATGTATCATTACGGTCAGCCATTTGTTTACAGTTACTTAGTCTTGTGAACTGGTATGTAGCGAAATCGTGTATCTTCATAAGCTGTCGAAGCTGTCACAAGCTAAAAACTAACTAGACTGAACAGCTTGGTGTCAATGATGGATTTAAGCTAATCGATGAAGCCCGATTTTATAATTGATCGTGCTGACCGAACTATTTCAAAATAGACTTATCATCTTCTTGGCTTTGTGGTCAAACATCGCCAAACTAAAGTTCATCTTGCTGTCTGTCAGTATTTTACTGCACGTATTAGCAGACCTTCTTTGCAAGAGTAGCCGACGACTCGTTCTCTTTGAAGCTGTTCTATCGCTGAGATGAAGACTATCTGAGCCCCGCCAGTCACTGCACCACTCTCTACTAGAGAGGAGGGGTGAATTATTAATGTTGCGAGGTGGGCTAAACTTAGAGTAACTTTCACTGAACTTGTTAAAAGAGGAGACGAAGAGGTTGCTTTGGGTAAAGGCGTGTTTACACCTGCATCCAGGCCTACCAATCGATTTGTTTTCTCCTAATAGCCTATAGTCGAGTACATCTTCCGACACATCTCATGTCACTAAGACGAACATTGATAGTCATCAATTGTTTTTGATGTTGTGAGGCTAGGTGACAGAAAACCTATATACTAGGGGCTTCGGTGTATACGGGATACATGGGACCTGTGTGTCTTCACTGACGTTTCTCTTTGCTTAACTTTACGGAGAACTTTTACTCTAGTCATTATTTTTAATCTACCTTCAAGAGCTGGGAAATTACTCGTTAGAGGATGACTGAGGAGAACTGTGAGGAATTCTGTAAGTATATAACCCCACTCACTATACCTATGGTTTGTCTAAACGAATATAGAATATGAGAACGGTGTTTGGTTCCAACTGGGACTTGAATCCAGGTCCTTTAAATGGCAGAGCAACTTCGCTCCAGATGCTCGCGATCGATTGTTAAATGATCCTCTCCACTTTAAGTTACTAGGGACTCAGAACGAAGAATGGGATATTTCTAAGAAATGCACCACCTAAAAAAAAATAAACTTTAAGAATAGAGTAATTTGTTTTCTATGTCACATAGATTCTGATAATTTGATATCCCTTACACACCTGTAGATCTACTGTCTCGTAGATCTTCCATCTGGTCTGCTCAACTGTAACAGATATAGACGTGTGCAAATTTTTCACTCACTCTGTAGCATATTCAGCGGACTTTCTGGATTACAACTTCTTGAACATCTAACCTATCTGTTACAGCAGTAGTGTGTTTAAGTCGTCTAAATTTATCTGATACAAGCTTTCATTTTAGAATGATTATGGCATGCATGTTATATGGTATAAATTATATAGACTATTCCAATGTGTAACTTTTCACACTCCGGCCGTAAATACAAACTTCACTTTATGATGATATATCTGGCACAAAAAAAACATATGCAAAAGATTACATAACATCTACGTGTGCGAGATAACACATGTCGCACGATTTATAATTAAGCTTATTGTATACTAGTATTATGCGTATAGTGACACATTATAGACTGAATGTGAAGGGACGTCATTAATAAACAATATTACACAGGATCTTATCTGTAACATAAATATGTAAAAACACAATTAAGACCGACTTTTTACTTATATGCGGTTTTGACAGCATTATTTCTTTTCCTTTTCTTTCTTTCTTTCTTTCTTTCTTTCTTTCTTTCTTTCTTTCATTCTTGCTTTATTATTTTTTGCTTGTTTCTTTCTCTCTTTCGTTCTTTCTTTTTTTTTCTTTCCTCTTATTTTCTTTCCTCTTTCTTTCTTTATATATTTATACACTTATTTATATATATATTGTTTTTTCGAACAGGGTGGGGAGACGAGAAGGGGCGGTGTTCAAATTTATGCTATCAATAAAGCACTGTCTTCACATACCATTACAAAAACATGACATGAAAACGACCTTTTCTCGACACCGAAGCGCCGTCCAAATTTAACTCGGAGTAGGCCCCCTAATCCCATTTGAGCACAGTAGGTTGTTGGAGAGTTTTCTGTTGCCCTGTTGCTCTCAGGCCTAATGGGCAATTCAGTTGAACACTGACAATCGTGTTTTGTTTGTAGCCAGACATCGTCACATAAGTGAAATGGCTTTTAAGTACGGTGTCAAATTCCAATCAAACTTATGCTTAACGTTTGACATTTTTCACTTGAAACGTGTACAATTGTTTAAGGTTAGGCTACAAATCAATCTATCCTACACCGGCCTATGTGATACGAAGGCATACATACAAATACACAGTCGTAAGACAGAAAAGAGATTTAAATACTGCATAACTGATAAACATTTAATAAAAAATCCGATTGTTCAATGTTTTTTGTAAAATGATAATTTATCAATATTTCGAAGTCTTGAAGCAATCGTAATACATTATACGTGTAGCGCGTTATTATGTTAATTGTACAGCCTACACGCTGACTTTGTAACTAGTGCATCTTTTACTACGATATCACTGGGTGTACGTGCCGTTTTCTCGGGACAGTAAATATGTTAACTGCTCGTTAGAAGCTAAAGCTTTATCCGAGGGGGATGTTTTTATTTTCTAAGTGTTTTTTTTCCTCTTGATTTAACTTTTAGCACGCCTGACTCATCTTTCAAGTGTACTATTATATGCTTCTACTACTCACTTTACTTAGACAATTTTATCTTAATGTCCCTGACATTACCAAGAAATATACTATAAAACGTCTTGTTAGCTTGTCCCTGCCGAAACAAAGTTTTTCCTCGTTTAAACGCCTGTATTTAAAATTACCCAGCTACTCAGTTATCTGCCCTCTCTATGAACCTGTGGCAATTGTTGTGAAGAAACCAATAACCAGAAACCTGGACAATGACGATAATTCTTTGTGACTGTCCTGTCTTGTCTTTGATTGTTTCCATTGGCATAGAGGGTGGTTCATTTCACCCATGGGCATGCAGGCAGGTCGTTCTGTGGGTGAAATAATCTTAATTATGGCGTTAAACCCCAATCAAACAAGCCTCCCATAACATGTTTTATCTAATTTAATTTCGTTATTTGAATGCAGCCTAATTCTCTCTAGTAGCATAAATCTTTGTTTAGAAGATTCAGAGTTATTTTTAAAAGCACGTGTTGTTTTCGCGACAAACGGGGAGATATATTTAATCCAATTTAGATTAAATGTACTTTCCGTGTGAGTTTAATTCGCCCGATATCCGCGTCTATAATATTTACCATGTCATCGTGACGATCCAGTTTGCAGAA
Organism: Mopalia vespertina; assembly: GCA_030265115.1. NCBI lineage: Eukaryota > Metazoa > Mollusca > Polyplacophora > Chitonida > Mopaliidae > Mopalia > Mopalia vespertina. The sequence continues at coordinate 18,807 of JAQQZZ010077043.1, forward strand.
ATTGTCGATACCTGTAGCCTCGAAACACGGCCGCCTGGCTTCTAAGTGTTGGATAGTAAATAAAATATGTTATTGACAAACTAACTGGTTTTTTTTTTATTTATTTAAAAAGTGTGTTACACATACATTCAAGAAATATAAGCAGTAAGTAAAAAAAAGGTTTTTTTTACCAACACTATGGATTTGTCCCTACATATACGTAATATTAACATAGTCTATGTTATTATAACGTATAGGTAGAGACAAATCTGTATTTTTGGTAACATTCTTATTTTTTCACTTACTGTTTATTTTTTTTCGAATGTTTGTGTCACACACTTTATTAATAAGAAAAAAACAAACAATTATTTTGTCAATAGCGTATTTTAGGCAACCGTGCATCGAAAGATGCCATTACTGGTATATTTTGAAAGATCATTTAACTTGCCCAGGTATAGATCAATCAAAGGATACAATTATAGCACAAAAGGACTATTTTTTGGTCAAAATAACTAATTATTGTTAATATTGGGAAATGGATTAAAGCGACATGCAGACTAATCATTATTAATATTGGTGAATGGATGAATCTTCTTGCAGGCGGATCATTGTTTATATTGGCGAGTGGATTAAAGCTAGTGCAGACTAATCATTGTTAATATCGGTGAATGGATTAAATAGTCTTGCAGACGGATCATTTTTTATATTGGCGAGTGGATTAAAGCTACGTGCAGACTAATCATTGTTAATATTAGTGAATGGATTAAATCGTCTTGCAGACGGATCATTGTTTATATTGGCGAGTGGATTAAAGCTAGTGCAGACTAATCATTGTTAATATTAGTGAATGGATTAAAGCTACGTTGTTAATGTTAGTGACTGGTTTTGAGCTACATGCAGACGAACCATTGGAAGATCGTGAATTATGTCGTTAGTCAGATTGGAATCATCCATTTGAGTTAACAGATGAAATAAACGAAAATATATAGTTCTTGGAAACTTTAGTTTGTTTTATTATGAAACGTCACTTAGTGCGGCTTTAACGTAATGAGTTTCCACTAGTCCCCTGGAAGGTATTGCCTTGTAGAAGTACTCTACTGATAATAAGTAACAGAGCTGTCCCGTTAAAGAAGATAGATGAAGAATGTTAAAAATGACCCAGTATTCTAAAAATATTTGTGCCAGACCAACAGATGAATGTTTTTCAAGGACGTCCCACGATGCTTCACACCTGCAGTACTTAAAAATTTCTGGAAAAAATTCAGAAGCTATAAAAAAATATATTGTCTGTGGCGTGAGAACTAACTTGTCTTTGTCGACAAGCAGGTTGTCAGATTGTTTACCACTTCATGGGCTGGTGTATGTATATGTGTGTGTGAGAGTGG